>JALNIO010000204.1:0-27571 GCA_023509875.1 Rugonectria rugulosa | reverse complement strand
CTTTTTTTTAATGCAAGGAGTAAATGGGCAAAAGAAAAAGAAAGGTGGTTAGAAACAAAAATGAATCACATCAGAAACAGTCCTTACCCCAACACATTCAATAGTCTTGGCGGCATCTGGCATGCAAACGCCAATGTACCTAGACTATTCTGTCAATTGTCTTCCGTCCTATTGTTCCCATTGAGCACATGCTACGTCAAAATCACTTAACCATCGACTTACCCGAGCCTACTAGGTACCAATAGTGGAACGGAAGGAAGGACGGCTCTCTGTTCCTGCCCCTGTCACGTCACAGCACGAAATACGGAGTAGTCACTCGCATATTCAAAGTCTTGCCCCATTCATTCGCTCCTTCCCGTCGCGTCTCGTCACTGGAGAAAGACACCAGGCCGAAAAGCCCATGCCCCGATACTTGTATGTACATGTAATCACGAGAATTGCATTTGCAGCAAACGCACTCATCCCACCACCTTGAGGCAGGCGAGGCAGGCTTTCATATCTCTATGAGGCTACAGACTCAGTCTACTTATTGTCTAGGCCTCTTGAAATCCGAGAGAAGAAGTTATTGTCGGCAAGACCTGTGTCAAGGCTATTGTTGCCTCAGGCTCCACTTTGCCCGTCTCACACGCATCACGGTCTCTCTAATCTTTTGGAAACGCGACTGGCCAACCTCCGACTCCCATCCTCCAGCCTCACCCGGCATCTCTCCCTCAACATATTACCACGCCACAGGTCGAACGCAGGGCTGGCAAACGACTACAAACGCCCCCTTCTGGGCCTCCCCAGCCGACCGACCCGTATTCCTGTTCGACCGTGCCTGTACCTCGTCTTTCGTACCTCGTCCTCCCTCGCAACACCGAAAACTTGTTTGCCCTGCATAGCTACCCTCCAAGCCCGTACCAGAACTCTAGTAGCGCTACTCTGGCGTCTTCCGAGTGCTCGAAATTCTTCCTTCGGGCCCTGCGATCGACCCGCGCCTGTCTGAGGGAACTCGCAACTTCCCTAACATCATCATCGCAACCTCTTCGTCCCCATCGCCGCCCGCCATCTCCCTGCCCCCGGTCTACCTCTTCCGCCTACAAACATTCCCTCGTTTACTTCCGATCCCGACGACCCTGAATCTAAAATCAACAGCCGATTAAATAGGTTAAGGCAATGGCTAGCGAGCAAGCTTATGGCGTTACGCCTCCCATTTCAGTCCAGCTGCCAACTGAGGCGGAGACGCAGGCCAGCAATACACTTCTCGATGAGCTTAAAGCCCAGAAGACGTTCGAGAGTCCCGCTGAAACTGCTAAGAGGTAATCATCGGAACGATCCAATTCACGCTCAAAGCCTCCATTGCTAATGCCTGTTCAGAGAAGAAGTTCTCCAATCGCTGCAGACTATCTGTGATGAATTCGTGCGCCGCGTAGCCCAGGAGAAGGAACCAGAAAACAATGTCCTTATCCGGAACGCAAGAGGCAAAGTCTTCACATACGGCAGTTATCGTTTGGGTGTATTCGGACCGGGCTCCGATATTGACACACTGGTTGTGGCTCCAAAATACGTTTCCCGTGATGACTACTTCAAGCACTTTCCAGGTCTCCTAGTTGATATGGCTCCAAAGGGTGCCATCACAGACTTGGCCGTGGTGACGGATGCTTTTGTGCCCATCATCAAATTTGAGTACTCAGGTATCAGTATTGACTTGATCTTCTCCAGGATCATCCAAAAGCAAATCTCCCCTGATTTCAAAAACCTCAAGGATTCGGGTCTGCTCCGAGGCCTGGATGAAGCCGAATTGCGTTCACTCAACGGCACCCGAGTCACCGATGAGATTCTGGCACTGGTTCCTGAGCAGAAAACATTCAAACTCGCGCTTCGGGCCATCAAGCTGTGGGCACAACGACGTGCTGTATACGCCAACATCATGGGCTTCCCTGGTGGCGTGGCTTGGGCCATGCTGGTTGCCCGTGTGTGTCAGCTCTATCCCAAGGCCGAGACATCAGTAGTAGTGAACAAGTTCTTCCTTGTCATGAGCCAATGGCGATGGCCTCAGCCCGTGCTCCTCAAGCCGATCGAGGGTGGACCTCTTCCTGTTCGAGTGTGGAATCCAAAGGTACGTTTTCCTGTGAGCCTCGGGTGGGTACAATACTCACATGACTTGATTAGATTTACAAAGGTGATTCATTCCACTTGATGCCAATCATCACACCGGCCTATCCTTCCATGTGTGCCACTTTCAACATCACACGTTCCACCATGACTATCATCAACCGAGAACTCAAACGAGGGCTGGATCTGACAGAGAGCATCATGGTTGGTAAGAGGCCCTGGAGAGATCTGTTTGGCAAGCATACATTCTTCACTGCCGGGTACAAATACTACATGACTGTCATCACGGCCAGCACGACCAAGGAAAACCACAAGATTTGGTCCGGTTACGTCGAGTCCAAGGTTCGAATGCTCGTGCAGAAGCTTGAGCAACATTCCTCGATAGCACTGGCCCATCCGTTCAATAAGGGGTATGAGCGACACCATCGGTGCAAGAACAGCAGCGAGATTGCACAGGTTCAGGAGGGTAGTCTTGAGTTCTTGGTCACTGACAGTGGCGAAGAGCATTCAGATTTTAAGCCTGAACCTGAGAAGGATGTACACGTGAAAGCAGAGCCGGTGGAGAATGGGCACATCAAAGCTGAACCTGCTGACGAGCCAGGGATCAACTCAGAGATCAAGCCAGAGATCAAGCCGGAGATCAAGTCGGAGCCCGGGGAGGATGTGAAACCTTCAGAGAAGTCTTCGCTAACTGAAGTTTTTACCACAACCCACTACATTGGTCTCGAGCTCGACCCTAGTAAGTTGCAACATGTCGGGCGGGAGCTTGACATTTTCTCAAGGACACATACAATCAGGGATCGACCATGTCTGACAATGCTGACCTAACAGGATCCAAATCGCTCGATCTTTCGTACGAGGTAGATGAGTTCAAGACGCTCTGCATGCAATGGCAAAAGTACAAAGACGACCTCAAAGACTATGTGTCCATTGGCATACAGCACGTGCGAAAGTGAGTACTCGATACCAATGCCAACGTCTTGATCTATGGGCTGACGAATCAAAGTTTCAACCTGCCCGACGACGTATTCGAGCCTGGTGAGAAGAAGCCACAGAAGAAGACGGGCGCTAAGGGCGCGGTTAATGGCAGGAAGAGGCCTCCTTCAGAGGTATTTTATTCATATCCGCATCACCTCGGGGCGTCAAAACGACACCAGAACTGTCGAGGGAGTCGTTGAGGAGACTGGACAAACTGATGGCAAAGCAGGAAAACCCTCCACCCACAGCAAAGCGACAACAGACCTCGGTTGTAGCCGCTGGTTGAGTATACTACGCGAGAGCATCTCGAGAGATGTTTTGACCCCGATTCGATTAGCTCATCCCACAACGGGCCATAGCAATCCCCTCCAACTTGGGAAAGCCTCTAGTGAGAGGTTCTCTCCAGGTTGGTTCCTTTCCTACTAACATGCACAATAAGTTGAATCCACCACCAGCTGAATTCGGGATAAGACAGAGGCTGTCACAGGTACAGACGCCATCTCTGTCATGGGCGTAACGCCATAAGCCGTTTCGCCGAGTTACATTTAGTAAAAAAAAAGCAGGTCCAAAAAGAAGAGTTGAGGCTGTCCAAAGCGGCCCGGCGTCTCTGGCAGTAACAGTCAGGAGCCATAGTACAGGCTGCGGACAAGCCCTGGGATAAATCTCATAGATCTACATAATCCTCCTTGATGGTTGTAACTAGGCTGTTGGTTTTGCTACCTAGATCAATACAAATCCGTTTTTATTTTTTATTTTTATCTCATAGATCATCATCGTCTTCATCGCTACCGCTGGACCAGTCTTCTCTGTATGCTTCGGCGAGTTCAGCCAGGCCGTTGCTGAGACCTTCACGTTCCTCCAGGTTGACGAAGCGGGTGACCTCGGAGCGGAGGGTCTTGATTCGCGGTGCTATTGAAGTGTTGCTTGACAAATTCGTCTCGAAGCCAATATCAGTCTGGTCCGTTGCCTGTGGGAAGATGCCCGGGTAGCTGTCGAGTAAGGGGAATTTCAGACTCGTTTCATATCTATGCAATTCGGTTAGCGCGGAGCTATCAGGGTCAAGGACGGCGAGATGCTGAGAATACATACTTGCGCACGACCGGGCTGCCTATGAGTTGGCGGTCACAAGGGTCTTGTGATTCCTCCTGATCGTCCTCTTGAGAGGTGAGAGCCCGAGACGAAAAGACCTGTCCGAATATCTTGGGTGAGCGGTCTTTTTGGGGGCCGCGGCGAGTACTGCGGCCAATCTGGAAGAAGTCAATGTCAATTCTGCTGTCCTTTGACGAGTCCGCGGTCGAGGCCACGGATGCTTGCATGCTAGCGAGCGGTTGGTTGCCTGCCGAGTTCAAACACTCTGCGAGGTAGTCAATCGTGCTCGGCTGGGCATCACTGCTCTGCGCCAGTCGTGATGGGAGGGTAGCAGTCTCGACGGCGGCAGCGAAGGCGGCGGATGTGTGCCACGACGAGGTCGGGTCCAATGAAAGACCGGCCGGAAGATCTGCCGCCTCGGGCAAGGCCAGCGGAACAAAGGTTGAGGCTTGGGAGCACAGTTGGTCGATGCTGTGAGCAGTGTTGACGAGACGGAGCTGGCGTTTTGACCGGGGGATGTCGAGGAGGGGGCTCTGCAGACCCCAGACCCAGATGCACGTCTTGGGATACTCGTCCCTCAGCGCCTCAAGGTACGACGAAGCAAAGCCGCCCCAGGCGTCGTCGGTGGTGGTGAAGACCTGGATGCCCTGCATGTGGTCGCACTCCTCGGCAAACGGCCTCCAGTCCCGGTCGACCAGCTCGTGCTCCTTGTCCAGGGTGCCGAACAGCTCGGAGCCCATGGCGAAGCGCTCAAAGGGCATGGTGGTCGAGTTGAGCTCAAAGTCGTACAGTTGCACCAGCGACCGCGGGTGGAAGAAGACGCGCGAGAAGTCGGACCAGTACCGCACCGTCGACCTGGTGAGCTGCGGCGCCGTGTCGCCCATGTCGAGGGACTGCTGGTAGGCCGACACGCCCACGGGCGGCTGCTTGTGGACGACCGAGGGGCCCGACCAGAGGGCGTCCGGGTGGGCCTCGGACTCGGGCTCGTAGAGGGCGTTGATCTTGCGCAGGGAGCCGAAGCCGCCCTTGAGGTCGTAGACGACGGTCCGGGGCAGGAAAGTCTCGGTCCCATCGGCGCCTACGCCGGGGCGCCAGTGGACATTGTGGTCGACGAGGGGCTCCTCCTGCGCCGAGTATGTAAAGTATGACTCCTGTGCGTTGTCATCCCATCAGCCTTTTTGTGCTTGAGTGGTCATGGTGGATTGTTGGGAATAGCTTCAACCTGTGTGTTCCAGAAATGTGTGGCAGCGTAATTACTCAGCTGGCCGAGCTGAAGGGTGATGATTTCCCTCATGAGGGTGAGTCAGTTTTGAGAGAGTGCTATTTGATGAGATGGTTTAGACGTATACTATGTGAGTTGAAGTTGATATATGTAATGGTCATTAATTTTGAGCAACGCCCATTAACATTAATAACCTGGGAGTTGTATAAATCACGACTTTCACATGGTAAAAAGCCCTTGCTCTCTGCGCCCACTTGGCTACCCTGGATGCCCCAAGTGCATGGCTTATCTAATCGCAAAGCCAGCCTGTCTTTACTTGGCCAACATTGATCGATTCTACTTACACAGAAAATACGTGTAATTTGAAATTGATTTTAATTATACTGCAATAATATAAATTTACAATTTTATCATCTTTATTACTATCCCAACAAGGCTGCAACTACTTTGTATCTCCCTGTCGCTATCGGGGCTTGCACGTCATTCGCTGCACGGTCGCTCCTCCACCAAAAAATGTATCACGAGATGTAACGTCCGTCCTTCATTTCATCACCTTCCAACTTGTCTACCTATTCAATTCTCTCCCATCCCTCACAAAGTGCATACTATCATATAACTCATCCTCCTCTTCCCCCATCAAAGTAGCAAGACTCACGAAACCGGCCAGTTGAGAGCTCAAAACAATCCCCAACCATGTCACAGGACACGTCTGCCTCTACAGGCAACGCCCGCAACTCGACCGCCTTCTGGCAGGGCTTCGAGACCTGGAAGACGCCCCCCGCCAAAGAAGTCGCCCGCCCTCCCAAGGTCGGATCTAAAGCTCCCTCGTCTCTCAAGCTCCATCTCCCAGACGGCCGTCCGACCCTCGTTGTCTTCCTCCGCCACTGCGGCTGTCCATGTAAGAGCAAACCCACCCCCGTTGTGCAACAAGACACTGCTGACCAACTCCCCCCTCAGTCGCTGAAAAGACGTTCAAGAGCCTGTCCGCCATCTCGGACAAGTACAGAGACGTCCACTGCATCGCCGTCTCCCACTCCTCCGCCTCCTCCACCGACGAGTGGCTCCCCAAGGTCGGCGGCTCCTGGTTCGTCGACGTTGTCATCGACGAGGAGCGCGAGCTCTACGCCCAGTGGGGCCTGGGAATCTCGTCCACCTGGCACGTCGCCAACCCCATGACCCTGTGGTCCGCCGTGCGCCTGGCCAAGGACGAGGACATCTGGAACCGCAACGCCACCAGCGGCTCGCGCTGGCAGCTCAGCGGTGCGTACGCCGTCGACCGCGACGGCACCGTGCGGTGGAGCCACGTCGCCCGCACCGCCGACGACATCCCCAACCTCAAGGCTGCCGTCGATGCTCTCAGCATGGAACCTACTTATGCACTGAACGACGGCGATCCTCACTTACCGGGAACCGTCTTCAACCCCCAGTGATGACAGAGCCCAGCTTTTGCCATCTACACAAGTCATACTAAAACATTATCAATCACATCTCAACATGTCAGGGTATACACGCAATGCTCGGCAGAGTATTGAGGCCAAGTCTGTGCCTGACTTTTGTAGGGTGTACGAGTATAAGCCACAAGTGGCCCAGCGAGCTATGCTGGTCCTCACCAGCATAGTTGCGACCCTAGGAAGGATGGCACATATTGTCGAGGAATTATCAAGGAGAAAGCATGCATCTTATTGCGGGATCAAGGCGTTGTTTTGGTTTTCTGACAAATTTCTTTAGTTTCGTACTTTTTGCCACGGAACCTTCTTATCACTCAAATCTACTTTTATTTGACAATAGGAGATGTGATATATGGTAGACTGTAAAGAAGGGTATCTCTTGGTTGTGTATCTATCCCCAGATTCACCTCGTCACTCCCCTGCTTGCTGCCCCTTTGAACTCTTACGCCTACGAAGTCAACATAGTACTTGACTGAGTCTCTCACTACCAGAACAGGAATGTTCCCAGCCCGGGCACATCCAACCCAAACCTCTTTGTTCCCGCAAAGGTGACTGAGCATGTTTCTTCTGCAAAGTCGCCATGCACTAGCTGGGTGATGACGTAGCCAATGATCCCAATACTGGTCACCATTTCCAGCACGAAAATACCCTTTTGCTTGAGTTGACCCCCAAGCTCGAGGATTCCAAGGGGATCTTGATGACGAGTGGCCGCTCTCTGGGGACTCTGAGTGCGCGGCTGCTCCATGTCGGGGGACCCGATTCGAACCAGTCGCGACTCCTTTACCATGGAGCGATCTGGTGCAGTGCGATTCGAGTTTTGGCTGAGCAGGAAGCGAAGGTGCTCCGACTGAAGGCTTTGCCTCAGGTTATTCGCCCAGTTATAAAAGTCCAGGCGCTCCCAACATTGCGCCTGATGGTTTAAGCCAACTCTCAATGGTCTGGTGTGAACCAAGGCCTGGTGTTGCAATGCTACTTGCATACCCCCAGGACCATATTTTCGACGCCACTCTACACCCTTCACTGCCGCCATGTGCCGCAGTTGAGCACTCCCATCCAAGGAAAATAAGCGATCAACAAGCCTATTCAGATCCGTGGGCACCAGTGGAGCGATATATTCAGAGTCCATCAAGACGCTCGCGTCCATGATATCGTAGTCGGTCCTTGTCTCGGTGGAAACAGCATATATGTGAGCAGCGCTGTCTGAAGTCGGATTAAGATCGGCAAAGGAGAAGCACCCCAGGCCTTCTTCAGACAGATCTTGAGAGATTCTCTTTCTAACTGCCTCAACTTCATCGTTACTAAGTTCATCAGCCCGCGCCAGCACGGGAATGACGTTGGTCATTTGTTGAGCATTGTTGATGTACTCAACATCTTCATCGTCGAGACCTAGACCATGTCAGTAATGTCAACCTCGCGTCAAAATGCTGGCCAAGATCTCGTACCACTGTGAGGTATCAAATAGAGCAGAGCATCAACAATCGGCTCGCCCCCGGCATTCAAGAGCGCTAGCAGATCGGAATCGCCCATGGACTTGGATAGAAGCGCGCTCAGTTGGGATTTGACATAAGTCAGATCTTGCCACGATCCCTGTCAAGAAGGATTAGTTCCCTGCGTTTCAAAGTGTATCGGGCGTCATACAGGAAAGCCATTTGAACGACCTGGACACTCAACAAAGCAGACATTGCGGTCCAGCATTTCACCAGCCGTCAACGACATTCTTCTTGCATTTGTCACGGCGAGCTGAGAGTCAGCTTTCCACCAGGGATGCGGCCTCGAACTGGCGTAGAACTCGGAGACATGGGCAGAGCCAGGGGACTCAGCCTGATCCATGTGAACGATATGCTCACATCTCTGAGCCAGAGACCAGACAAGTGATGTCTTCCCGATCCCTGAGCACTATTAGATTGACAAGAAACAGCATACGATGATCACTTTGACAATATGACGACTGACCTGGCCTGCCTGCCACCATGATCTTCAGCTTCCCCAGTGATTTGCCTACGTGAGAGAAAGGCCGACGACGAGGAACCGTTAAACTTGGCATGATAAGCTGAGGAACTGAACTATCGTTATCCCTTGGATCGGACATGGTGGGGTTTTGTAGTGGCGTTTCGTCTTCGAGGAAATCGCTTAAAGGGTCGATAGAAGGTTCAACAAGAGAGCTTCTCCTCGAGGAAGCACTACTGAGGGCCGATTCAGGACCTGACAGGCCAAGGAAGACTGGAGTTCCAGAATTTGACTGGAAAGCTAAAGGATCTTGATCATCAACGGATGAAGATGAGACACTCTCCGGAACGTGGGGAGCTGATGTTCCTGATGGTGGGTTGTGGTTAACGGGCGACCGGTGGCGAGAGCTCTGTCTCCATTTACGCTGATCGGGGTGCGGCCGGGGTCTCGGAGGGGAGCGGCTTTGACCGGCCTCGAGGTCTGCCTCGGTCGTGATGAAACAGGAAACCGGTGCGGCCGAGGAACCGCAGGCGAGAATGTCCGGTCGCCCTCGAGGTTGAGAGTTGATGGGACGGCTCCCGGAAGGGACTGGTCGCATGGCGGGGAAGGGCGGCGTCGGCGGATACAGCGACCGTGATAGCTAGAGGTAAGGCGTGCAAAGATGGGAGATGAGTGAAGCAAAGGAAGGGAGAGGATAATGCGGAGGAGAAGGTACAAGAAGACAGGTAGTTTGAGAAATTAAAATGAAGATGTATGGATAGAAAAGTTAAGGACAAAGGGTAATAAGGGATGTCGGAATAGGTAATAGACGCGACCCTCAATGACGATGGGTTGATTCCTAGCAGCTGATGGTACCAGATAATGAGGCGATAAGCCAGCGTGGATACTTGTACTATAATTTGTACCCTGTATCGAGGTGAGGTGAAGTGGGCAAGTGGGGTGTGGGGTCTTGTGGTCTCTTGTGGCGCGTTAAGTGGCTGATGTCCAGCATTTCCATTTGATGAAGCGACTTGCTGAACTGGCACCACGGTCTTTTTGACTTACATAAGTCAAGTTAATCGCTGTCGTCTCCTAATGCGGCCGGTTCTGCATGCCTTTTCTGCGGCACATCACATCAGTTGTCCTGCCAGAGCGGTGAATCCATAGTCATCTGTTTACGGACACATGAATGCTTGATGTGCGTATGAGTGGACCCTGGTCAGTTAAGAGCGGAGGGGCCTGGTCATTCTCGGTCCCTGATTGAGGATCTGAAGTGAGGGGGAAGTTGGGAAGGAAGTAGGACGTTGAGGGAGACTTCCGGTCCTTTCGGCAGTAGGAGGATACTTGAAGGGGTTGGAAATTAAAGAAATGAATCAGTGATCAAGGGACAGAAATAGTGACATTTGGAACATCTCCAGCTCCTCCTATTTCCAGTATTCCAGGTTGTACATACTCAGGTAGGTAGGTACGGTAGTGCCTGCTTGTATTGGTGCTTGACGCTTGCTCGCTACGAGTGGAGGCCACCTCAGGCAGGCGCAAGCGTCCACGACTCAAGGGAAGGGACGAGGAGCAAGTGCCGCACCACAAACACAACCTAAAAGCCCGACGCAGCCTTCAACCCTCTTCCTTGCGTCTTCATACTTTCCCGCCAATCCCAGGTTGCTACCATATTTTCCATTTCTTTTGTAGGCTATCGCTCCATTTGCCTCTTTACCTTACTACCGCATTGTTTTCCATCCATCGTCATCAACATGGACGGCAAGCGTCATCCCAGCTCGTTCCAGCAGTTGGAAAAGCTGGGCGAAGGCACCTATGCAACTGTGAGTCAATCCTTGTCGCTGCTTGATCGCCTCGACCCTTCCACCCACGACTTGTTCATCGCAGTCGCGCGCTATAGCTGACATGTCGATGCGACGTCCGTAACAGGTTTTCAAAGGTCGAAACCGACAGACCGGCGAGCTTGTTGCGCTCAAGGAGATTCATCTCGATTCCGAAGAAGGAACCCCGTCGACGGCCATCCGAGAAATTTCCCTGATGAAGGAGCTTAAGCATGAGAATATCGTCGGCCTACACGATGTCATCCATACCGAAAATAAACTCATGCTCGTCTTTGAGTACATGGACGGTGATCTCAAAAGATACATGGACACGCATGGAGAACGGGGTGCTTTGAAGCCCGCCACCATCAAGTCCTTCATGTACCAGCTCCTCAAGGGAATCGACTTTTGCCACCAGAACCGAGTTCTACACCGAGACTTGAAACCCCAGAACTTGCTCATCAACAGTAAGGGTTGTTTGAAGCTTGGAGATTTTGGTCTTGCTCGTGCCTTTGGAATCCCTGTCAACACTTTCTCCAATGAAGTCGTTACCCTGTGGTACCGTGCCCCCGATGTTCTTCTCGGAAGTAGGACCTACAACACGAGCATTGATATCTGGTCTGCTGGTTGCATCATGGCCGAGATGTTTACTGGCCGACCCTTGTTCCCGGGAACGACAAACGAAGATCAGATCGTTAGAATTTTTCGCATCATGGGCACCCCTACTGAGCGTACTTGGCCCGGAATCACCCAATTCCCCGAATACAAGCCGACCTTCCAAATGTACGCCACTCAAGATCTTCGTAACATCCTTCCAGCCATCGACCCCACTGGCATCGACCTGCTCCAGCGCATGCTGCAGCTCCGGCCTGAATTACGAATCAGCGCTCAGGACGCTCTTCAGCATCCCTGGTTTGCTGAACTGATACACCAACAGCAACAGCAAGCACAGCAGGCCCAACAAACATTGCAGGCTCAAGCTAGGGCTTATCCGCAAGCTGTGCCGGGACAGGGATTCGACGCTTATTAGCCTTCTGATTTCTCGTTCGAAGAATGAAAATTCCTGCAGGCTCGATCTTGGTGTCCAGCAACCGCATCTACTTTTAGATGGTACTGATGCCGAACTGGGAAATTGATACGGATGAGTTCTTACTGGTTGGAGTAGTTTGGAGCTGGAGGATTGCATTATCAGGCGCAGCCATAGCATCGCACGCATGACCAGGCTTTTACTAATCTGCTTCTGGGTATGGACAGGCGTTGAGTACTACAGGTGGATTGCAGCACGAAGTTGAAGACGTTACTTGATGTAGCTGATGCCATGAAAGCTGGAAACCCTCCGCCGCAGGTCGGACACAGCGGCAGTGGCCAGGCATCTCAGCGGGAACTCGAAGTGGGCTTTCTTGGGCAGGAATCATTGTTATGGAGTTTTGGGGGACCAGCATGAATTTAGACGGATGTGACTTTGGTTCTGCGATTCTTCCTAATTTCAATTCAGCGTCATCACTTCTGAGATGGAGAGAGCAGGGAAAGAAAAGGGGGAAAATGGTGAGACAAAGCGACTGTTTCATAGTCTGGAGGACTGGTATATTCACTTCCAGTATCCATTCCTTTTACCGTTTATTTCCCCATTCCCCGGCCTTTTCTATCCCGTACGCTATAAAATTTTACTTCAATGTCTATTCACGAGGCTGCCATCCACGGGGCTCTTGAACTTCTTCACGGCTGGTTCCATTGCCCAGGTCTCAGCCAAGGCAGCCGACTCATCCTGCTCAGCAGGGAAGCCCATGCTCTCTCTTAGCTTTTGAATCTCGTCTCGGACCTTCTTGGCCACCTCGACTCTCAGCTCCACGGCTTCGGTGCCATTTCTAAGCAATTCCGGATCGCCCTTGGCTACCAATCTCCTCCATTCTGCACGTTGAGCTCCGAACAGTTTGTCAACGTCAGTGGGCTCGCCAATCACCACCCTGATTTTGTTGCGAATACGCGGTAGAAACCTTGGGAAGCCCCTATCTTCGGGCATAACATTCTGGGTGCCATGGATAAACATGGGAATGAACTCTGGCGCCGGATCGCTTTCGAGGATGAGACGGGACACGCCCCATTTGAAGTAACGTAGCCCGCTCTCGGAGCTCTGGTGACAGCATGCCTCGGGGAAGACGTGCACCCAGGCGTTGCGGTTGGAAGCATAGGCAGCCGGGGCCATAAAACTGTCGTCTCCGTTGGTCGAGAAGGACAGCGGCTCAGGTTCTGCCAACGATGATGAGGGAGTAGCCGGGACTATGGCTGCGGAAGTGGGAGTAGGCGGGATCCAGGATGGCGCCGAGAGTTTTGAGGAGTAAGAGGGGCCTGAGAGGAGCTTGATGGCTTGGGCCATTGTTGGTTGGAATAAGCCACCGTATTGGGAATGCCATAGACGATGGGTTGGAAGGACTTGGCCGAGAGAGAAGAAGGTTGATAATGCTCTGGTAAAGTGCGAGAGAGAATTGATTTAGACATTGTAACATATTTTGGTGTTTCAGTCTGGAAGGCGTACTTATTCTTGAAGCAAATGTCATGAGCACCCAAACCCCAACGAAGGTTGTTGGGATCAAAACAGTATTTCAAAGGTAATATGCCCCATATCAAGGGGTCATCTAGTCTGTCCAACTTGAATAATTAGCATATATTCCTAACAAGTACGGGTATGCCAGTGGGAAACGTACACGGCGACATGGTTACAAACGGTCAAAAGTCCCCTCTCACGGCGCTCTTTTCTGCGATCCAACACGCCCAGCAGCCTGTCCAGACCGCGGACCTCGAGGTCGTTGAGATAATACAGAAAGGCCCTCGAGAGGAAACCTACGGAGCCCGTGACGGCCACGGACCCTAGACGCCAGGACAGGCTGGGCGCGGACGGCGCTGAGGCATTGGACGAGGGGACAGACATTGTTCGGGATGAGAAGGAAGGAGAGGAGATGGCATGCGTCTTACATGCGCATGCACATGTATTTTTCCCTTTTCCAAATTGGCTGCCGTGCCTTTCGGCGGGCTTGCAACTGATTGATTTGCCGTTGTCAATTCTTTTATTCCCTCTTCCAGTTAAAATAGAGTCGAGCCGCTCTTTTCGCGCGTCGGAAGAAGATGGGATAATGGTGGCGGCCGGGAAAAGAGGAAGGTGCAGCAAACCCCACAACTTTTTTTCTGGTCCAGGGTCGGGTAGGTACGAGTACCATCACCTCCTTCTTAGTGAGGACTCGACGCTCGATTCGTTTACTGCCTGCTCCGTACTTTTCTTACCTTTCCCCCTCAGACAATATCCTGTCTGTCCGTTTTATTCGCATTCAATTGAATTCCATCATCTCTCAATACTTGTGCAAATTCTTTAATTCAGCTCCAGGCCTTTTCTCAAGTCAAGGAGAGCTTGCAGCAGATCGCGCCATGTCTCACAGTTCGTCATCCATTACAATCACTTCGCTTCTCCTTCTACCTCTGCTTCAACCCTCACCCCCTCCTCCCCTCAGCCTGATTCTCTACCCTTAGCTTACCATAGCCATCATCAGGCAAACGAAACACTTCCCGACCAGTCTTCACCGCCCACGAACGAGCCATTGCCCGATCCAATTGGGGCTCCAGCTCAGCCCGTCTCAACCGCGACTCCTTCCTGCCCTTTGGCTCATGCGGCCTCTGCCTCAACGTGGCCAGAGAACCCGTCGCGTGCAAGCGCGGCGACATATTCTGCCGCGAATGCGCCCTCGCGAACCTCTTGACCCAGAAGAAGGACATCAAGCGCGCCGAGAAAGCCAGGAAGCATGCCGAGGAAGAAGCTGCGCGAGCAAAGGCCACGGAAGATTTGGAGGACCAGGAGAGGGCGGTGAAAGATTTCGAACTCGTACAAGCTGGTTTAGAACGAAAGACCAAGAACTCGACCAGTACCGAAACGCCGTCTATAAAAGAGGAAACACAGGCATTGGTTCCAATAGGAAACAAGAGAAAGTTTCAACTCGATGATGACGAGCTCGATCGCATAGCACGAGAAGACAAGATTAAGGCCAGAAAAGCAATCGACGACGAAAAGGTAACCAATACTCCGATTCCTCAACAAAGAACTACGCGTCTGACCAATACGATACTGTACAGGCTGCTAAACCTACACTTCCGTCCTTTTGGACCCCCTCCCTTACCCCTGACGTCCAAGCAAACAAACCTACCTCGACAGGCAAGAAGGAAAAGGTAACACCGACTTGCCCAGCCTCCTCAATGGACGACCCCCATCCTATATCTATGCAAAGTCTCATCACCATCAACTTCAATGAAGAGGACGATTCATCCTCCAACGGCAAGCGGAGGACCTGTCCCTCCTGTTTAAAGCTTCTATCCAATGCTTCCAATCCCATGATGGCTAAGCAATGCGGGCACGTCGTGTGCCACAGTTGTGTCAAGAAGTTCCTCCTCCCGAAAGGAAAGAAGCCATCCGCTGAGGATGAGCCTCCGTTGACCTGCTATGTTTGCGATACGCCATTATCTTCGAAACCACACAAGCGCGAAGACGACTCGATCCCCGGACTCATTGCACTCCGCTCGGAAGGCACTGGTTTCTCGGCTCGTGGAACCAGTACAGTGGCAAAGGCTGGCGTCTCATACCAATGCTAAGCCATGATGTGTACGATCCGTCTCAGGCCCCCAGACTCAAATTACTTTAGCCTTTATCATATGGCGTTGTATGTAAGGCAGCATCAAGAACCACAGGCGAATAACAAGCCTGTGAAAAACTCCCTTGGTAAGCATTGTCAATCCATGGCCGAAGAAGCCCTTGAGCAGTTCGCCTTGGATCCCTGCATACAAGGCCAGAATCCCTTCTTTTCTGAGAATGCGCAACATGACACCGAAAATGGTCTGGTCTAGGAACCGGATCAGTTTCTTCAGCAGGGATCCACGCTCCTCTCGCTTCTTTTGCCCCTTCTCTTCGTCCGAGATGCCGTCTTTGGGTGATTCCTCATCAGTCGAGCTGCCGGCCATCTGAAGCCTGGTCTTTCCTGTCTGCAGCGGATACGTAACGGCCGTGGCCATTGCTTTGCTCCAGGCAGCTATCAGGAAGGCGATCCAGGCCACGGGAATATCCTCCTCCTCCAAGGCCGGGATGATGCGCTCGGCCACTCTCCTGTTGACGACAAAGGTAATGCTCGGGTTTGTGGTAAGCAGCAACGTGGCTGAATACCCAGACCACAAGCCCAGAATCCCACCCTGCTGGCGAATATCCGCCAAAATCTCGCTGAGGGTCTGCTCCCCAGACGACATTTGCTTCCTCGTTACCACATTCGATATGGGCGTGGTGAAGAACCTCGAAATGGCACCCGCGACAGCGCCAATGGCCAATTCATCGATGATCCTTGGTTTTCCGTGTTTCTGTCGTTGCCGTCGCAAGTAGTTGTAGAAGCCAAAGAACAGAAAGCTATCCACGACGGATTTTCCCACAGCTTCGCCCAATCCATTATACAAAGCTCCGATGCCACCTTCTTGAGACGTGATTCCTTTCCAGGCCGCGATGATGCCGTCGTAGCGAAGTCTCGGGTCGGTCAGCTTATTCTGTGCCTTGAGACGTGTCGTGACGAGATCGAGGGGGTATAAGCTGGCAGTGGAAATGGCGGTGCCCATGGACCCTGATACGGCGTGGCCGAGGGCATTGAGAGCTTGGCTCGAGGCCATCCTGTGCCTTGTGAAATGATGTCTTCTCTTCCTGTAGCTGTAGCAATGGCCCCGGGGTTCAATGACCAAAGCTCTTGATAAGATTCAGAGTGCAATTAATTGGAAGGTTGCTTGAATTCACATGTTCTTGTTTGTCGGTGTCATGGGACGGAATGATGGGCGCAGAGTTCCGACTAAAAAGTCCGTTTTAAGACGTCATTCATGGCCGCTGCGAGCGAGCTTGGTAACTACGCGCTTTTGGTCGTTAGTCCCACCGCGGCCTAGTTGCATGTGAAGCGGCGTGTGCGCCCATGACCTTTCAGCCCGAGGTAGATTTGCAAGTGCGCCGGGACATTACAGAACAGGTACCTGATTTAAGACGTGAATATGGAGATGGTTTTATTGTTCACAGACAAGGCTCATACTTAGTCTATTATCGTGCTCTAAAATGCATTCAGACCCCGGAGAGCAATATATGATACTACAAAAAAGGGAAATGTCATCAATCATTAACCGCTTCAAACAACGCCTCAACTCGTGTACAATGTCGAGTAGGCATCGGTCCCAACAAACCCATAACATATCCCAAACCTTCCCATTGAAAAAAAAAAATACAGCAGAATTGAACTGGGCTCTAGGCCCGGCTTGATATTGAAGCCTGTCTCTGCGGCGCCGCTACCAATGCAAACGACGAAGACCTGCTCGGTGCTGCGAACCCGGCCCCTGTAAACTCGGGCTCTCCCGGCGCATCCTCACCATTCATCAAACCGGGGTGGCCCTCTGGCAGTTTCTGAGCACCATAGCCCGAGACAGAAAAGATGTTTGTGCGGCCGCCGTTAGTGGCCATTTGCAACTGTTCGTGAAGCCTCGCAAGCTGGTACTGGCGCTTGATGGGTGTGAAGATGGGTTGTGGCATGAGAGGCTGAGGGTTCCATTGGGAGAGGGCCGACATGACGGCCGTCGTTTCCTCGTCCGAGTCGACGGGTCCGTTATTCCCTTCGTCTTCGTCTTCGACTGGCGCAGCAGCATCGAGTGCGGCCTCTGTTGGCGAGCAGTGATTAGATGCCATCTTTGATAACTTGTCCACGGAGCAAGGTACTTACTCTGCTGCTTTGCCTGGTTCTTCTTCTGGTATGCCGCGAGCAACATGTCGTAGGGCAGTGATCGTCCGGCAACAGCTCGTTTCGCGCCCATGCTGTGACTCTTACATGTCAATGATCTGGCACATGGTTGGCCATTTGCCAATATGACACCACACTGTCGCTCAACATCCACAGGTCCTGTCACGTCCATGTCAACAAGAGGCCACCATATCCAACCGCGGGGTCATTTTACCTTTGGGTTTCGCCGCCTTGGCCTTGGGCTCATCTTTCTTCTTCTTGGTTTTTGGCACTTTGTCTGGATCGCCATCGGCCTTTCTCTTCTTGCCGCTCTTCTTATCGTCCTCTGGTTTTTTACCCGCTGCCTTTTTGGCCGTTTTGCTTCCCACGGGTTTCTTGCCAATATCCTCGTCGTCGCTATCGTCGTCCTTGTCACCCTCGTCGGCTTTGCGCGCCTCCTCTTTGGCGGCTTCCTTAGCCCGTTCTCTCGCCTCGCGGGCTTCCTTTTTCCGTTGCGCCTTTTCCTTTTTGAGGCGTAGGCATTGCGCAATGTGTGCTTTGGCAGCAGTTCTTAGGATGCTCTTCTTGCAGTGCTTGCATTGTTGTAGGTCGGGACTGTCCTCGAGAGGTCGGCCGGTCGCAAAGGTTTCGCGGGCGCTGTCTTCGAGCTGATTTACCACAGGCCCGGGCGATCCTGCAGGTGCAGCTGGGGAGGTTCCGTTCTTCTTCTTGTCATCTACTACTTTGGTGAGAACTGTCCATGACAAGCCGCGCCGCGACGCGACAGGGGAGGCCCTACCTTCGATAACACTGCCGTCTCTCCAATTTCCAGGCTTGCTATGCTTCGGTGGTGGCTTTTTCAACTTGATGACTCCATTCTTGGAGTCCTTTTTAGATGCGACTTTGATTGTTCCGTCATCTGCTACACGGTTGCATTAGTCCTTGTCTGGCGCATTCATGAACTCCCCTGGTGGCGAAAGTGGATTACCTTTACCTGCGCCCATTGTGTTGAAGTCTGGAGATTGTTACTCAAGCACGGGAGAGAGGACTGGAGGTGACGTCTGCGGAATATATGCCGTATATGTGGTCAAAGATGATGATTTCGGAACTACAACGATGGATTTCGATAAGGCTTTGCGTTAAGGTGATGGATCGTGTCGTAGCCTTGTCGTTATGAGGTCAGGTTGAATGCGTGAGCACGTGCAGTCTCCAGTACGTACCTTGGTGCCCTTTGTTTGCGGGGAGCCCCACAATAACGTACATGTAAGGTACATGTACCTTATTGACAGCCGTCTACCTTGCAAGCTGCCTTAACGCTGCCACCTCTTATTACTCTGTAGAGCTTTATCAAAATGCCAGCAGAGCAGCTTGGCTTCGTATCGGACCAAGTTACACTTCACATGGGCAATGGAATCACTCATAGGGCTCAACTTCCATCTACCAACCCCAGCACATCCTAACCTTGACTTGGGCCGTGTACGTTACCACCTATAGACGCCAGAAGTTCAACCCGCCCAGACTCGACATAACCAATGTCCGCTTAAACCAGTCAACCCAGATGATACGCCTTTTCCAATCATGCCGAAGTCATACCAAACACCAAGCCCCAAACCGCTCTCTAACCAACGTGTGCCAGAATCCCCTCTGCCTTCGCTCGATGGAGGCTATCCTTATGTGCTCTCATCACCTCCATCATCGATTTTGCGTGTAACATGCCGAGATCGCCCCATATACATGCCATTACATTGTACGTCCAGTCCCAGTAACTTGACGGGACGCCGGGAGCGCATGCTGCCGCCTTCAACTGAAATAATACCACCGGAATTCCAGCCGAGCCGGATCCTGCCCCGCCCGAAAACTGAACCGACACCTTCTCTTCGAGAAGAGGGTGGCGCCAATGGCTCGGAGTACTTATTAGTACGTCTCGGGCGACAGTTCTGATAATCTCTAGTCGGCGGTCGTGCTCTGCGGCAGATATAAGGGGCAGGCTGGATAAGGGGTTCTTGTTCACAAATTCCACAATGGTCTGGTTCACGAGAATCCTGACCCAGCGAAAGTGAGCCCACATCCGAGCAACAAACATGTCGTAGTAAACATGGTACTCGCCATCGAAAACAGCTGCCGAGGGGAGTCCATCCGCTGGTACTCGCTCATACACCCAAATATCTTTTACTCCTTGCTCCCACTTGACCAAGTCCTCGTCAATCTGTAGGAGTTGTTGCAAGGAGGTGGTGGTTTTTGAACGCCCATCGCTGAGTACATGAGTCTCAATGTATGCTGAGAGCTGCGCAAATTGGGCCAACAAACAACCCAGTTGGTGGGCAGGGAGATCAACCTCGTCTAACAGAGAACTACTGAACTGAAGCCATTCACATAACGGTGCCGGTATTTCGGTACGCGATAGGTGCGCTGGAATAAACTGTTCAGGGGTCAGCCAGCTGAGAATCCCAACTTTTTTTCTGAGCTATAGAATACTTGCCAGTGAGAAACACATCTGCACCATGGCGCGCGATCCCCGAAACGCCGCCTGGGGCATGGGACACCATCTTCGCAAAATTGCAATGCCACCCATAACATGTGCGTGAACATTAGCAATCCCCCGGTGGGTTCCCTTAACCGTCTACATCAGCCGTTAGCATACGCATCAATATGAATTCACATGGGGGTTGCGAACACATGCCTCGAACATGGCAAGCATAACGACGCCTCGCATAGTAACTTCAAAGTCGGGAGTGACGGACGTCTGAATCATCTGACTGGTTTGCTGTAGGGCCTGGCCATACTTTTGGCGAGCTGTCATCATCAAATTCCGATCCCCTCTCAAGTTTGATAGACTGGCGAGTCCAACAGCCGTCATGATGTCCTGTAACGAGGGGTCCCAAAGCCACTCAGAGGAAGAAAGATCACTCGCGGTCTTGGGCTCATCGGGATGGCCAATGAGATATCGGTTGACGAAAAATTGTGTTCCCTGTTCCTCCATGCTCGGGTCGACAGGGGTAGGTAGTCGCGGTGGTCGGGACGAGGTGGAAGTAACTGCGACCGAGAGTGGAAGTGAAGATGCAGGCGATGGAGGAGTTAGAGGCGCTGGCCGATGGGTGACCACAGACAATGGTGATGTATTCCAAGATGTTGTGGATGAGGCCGAGGACGAGGAAGACGAGGACGAGGAAGAAGAGGAGGAAGCGGAAGCGGAAGAGGTAGCAGTCGAGTTACCAGAAGTTGAAGGTTGGGGAGTCTCGAGAGGGACGTCACCTACACCCCATTGTGCATGAGCTTTCTGGATAACCTTACTGCTCTCATCCCGGAACATAAGTGACAGCTGATCGCGATAGCCGGGACATTTCTTGCCAACTCGAATACACTGGGAGCATTCAGGTCTCACTTTGTCGCACTGCAAGTGAAGTTGTATCAGCAAGACATGGTCACAAGCCAAAATTTAACAACAGGTTTTGACAAACTTGCCTTGATGCGACGGACGCGACAGTTTTGGCACCCTTGTGACGCTTTACCACAGTATACCATGATGAAGAAGAGGTGGGACTGAGCCCTGGCCCAAGGCCGGATGAAGAATATTGGAGAATCGTGGAAATGGCTGTAGCAAGCACAGTCTTTTCAGTATCCACGAGTCAAATCAGGCGTACAAGGCGAGCCGGTCGACTTATACCACAACGCACTGTCTATGTGACCCGTCAATAGCAATTTGCTGCGGATTTGTGGATGTGGAAATGCGACCCCGTAGTAATAGTGGTGAGGGGAACAGAGCTGTGGGATAGCTTGCGGCTCAGCTCACCGAGATGCCGCGGAGGTAGCGTAACGGAGGCAGGCGGCGATATAAAGAGCAATGTGACAAGGCTGGGCCCATCACGAGTAAATGCGCGAACAAACACGCGTGCGCCGACGGCTAGGCAAATGTGAATTGTCGTGAGAAAAGCCGCCTCGATGGGCTCTTCGATGACGGTGCTGCGTCCTGGCTCCTGTAATCGAAGAGGTTCCTCCCATCCACGATCCACCAGTCCAGCTGCCGGGCTATTCTTTCTCAACGGAGTGTTATCACAGGTGTAATACTCCTCTCGTCTTTCGTCGTTGTAGTTCCAATTGCTGTTCACCAAGAAGAAATGTAGATGATGCGCCGATGGATGGGCGAGATGAATACCTTTATCCGGCTTTTGATGGAATTCTTCAGAGGAGCGCGTAAAGACTGACGCCCCTGTCTGCTCATCTACAGCTGGGTTTGCCCGACTTGACTGACCCCTGGACTCGGGCCGGGGGTCCAGAGTTAGCAACTGAGGAAACTAGAGAGGAAAAAGACGAATGTGGCTAAGAGCTCGGTTACAGGTGAGCAGTTGGCGAACGTGATGGGCGGTACGTCTCGCCCCGTCTCGTCTCGACTCGTTCTCGTCTCTTCTGAAAGAGTTCCGTGAGGCGACTTAATAGCGAAGGCCGTTAAGACGATTGCCGCGGGGGGTGGCGGGTTCTGAGGGAGTAGCCCTGTCAAGTGTTGCCAGAGTGCTGGGAATCCGGGTTTCCGGGATCATGGGCCTGGGTCTGGGACGACGTTTTTCTGGGAGTCTCCGACTGGGAGACTCAACTCCAGTCCGAGCCTTTGAATGTACGGAGTACGGAGTACGACGTACGTGCAAGCACTGGGTTAAATGAGAGGGGATAGCACGACAGTCGCAGAGGAGTGGATTTGAAGACAGCAATCGAGATGATGGGGGTCATGGGCGAAGAGGAGATCCGCCCGTAACATGTCCAGTCAGATGCAGCCTGTGCGAAGCACTGTACTTGATAGGCACTATGCAGCCGGTACGTACAAGTGGTAGCGGTAAGCTGGGAGAGAAATGAAGCGAGGCCAGCGTCAAGTCCAAAGTTGAAACCTGGTCATCGGCGGCCACAGCAAATCAGTGCAGAGAATGAAGAGAGTTGCGTGGTGAGGCGAGCCGTACTGGTTGACTGGGTAGGTACCTAGGCTGGCGTGCTAATATTTTAAGAGTCGGCACCCATTTTAGGAGTGTTGCAGTAGACGGCAGATTAGTCCATGTATGGAGTAGCATTGCGGCACTCACAACCTGGAAGAAACCGGGGGAATCGGGGATGTAGTCGGGAACAGTGAGTGAGGTACGTGTCAGCTATCACGGTAATTGTCCGTTTGGTTCATTAATTGCTTAATTGATGAATGATTAATTAACCAGTCCATTGAGCAACTGACGGCCTGGGTTGGAACGAGGTTGAGATGAAAATGGGATGAGAGTTTAAACTGTGCACTCACCAGACGAAACCAGGACTGGGGTTGGATGCTAGCCTTGGTAGGCACCCAGGAGGTGTCTGACCTTAGATGCTCCGTATCCCGTAGCAGGCAAGCAGGCTGGGAAGGAACAGGTAAAAAAGTGTCGAGGATTTATACAACCTACCCTCCCAAGCTGGTACGATAGCCCGCGATACTGTGCAGTGCTTCATACCAGTACCAATACGTGCACTGTTTTGAACGTTCCGAGTACTTGACTAATTACGAAATGAAACGAAGGAGCAATTGGATAGAATCATACCTTGTTTACTCCGTAGGTGCTTGGAAAGCAGCTACTGTACGGAGTACCTACGAGCAAATACCCGCCATCGTAAGTGATGAATTGAGAAACGGGACAGGGTACCAGTGGATCTAGAGGGTATCCGGTGCCTGCCAAAATGGATCTGCTTGCCTGCCAGTTGGAGGAGTCCGGGAGAATAATGGAGTCCGAAATGGGCTCGGACGTTTTGAGCGGATCCTGCTTGTCGCAGGCCTCACTCAGACAGGGCAGGAGCCAGGGAGTCGCGTTTACTCCGTAGGGAAGTATTGTGAGGAAAGACTGTGACGCCGCAAGAGCAGCCTCCACTCATCAGAAAAGACTGGATTTATCAGTTGCGGCGTGGCAGTTGGAGTCGGCCCTGAACCATGAGTCTGATGGAGGTGATGCAAGGCCTGGATAGAATGAGGATCTATCAGCACGGAACGGACGGAGTTCAGGGCGAACAGGTTACTGGAGTGTCTCAGGCTGGCTTGGCCATGATAACACTTTGTTAGTGAAAATGGACGTCGGCTGTGGCGTCAAGATATCCTGGTCCAGACTTCACATACACGTACATAGGTAGGTAGCGGAGGCGTATTCGTACATGATTCTACCGTGATTGCACAAAATTCCCAACAAGCTAATCGCTGAGAGACGGGATGGTTGGATGGGATCGAGCAAAGTCGACGCAGCCAAGGACCGAGGTAACCGGAGTACAACAGTCGACTTCCACGACCTGGGGCATCATTTGACGGTATGATGATGAGAATGTGACAGTCAGAAAACAGCTGGCAATATTATTAATGGCCAATGGTGGCCAGCCAAGGGGCGGCAAACGTCAAGTCCCTAACGACTCAATGCGACCTGACGGATTGGCGAACAGGGGTCAACTGTCAAATCGGGTAAATGGCGACCGGTTGGCTGGTTCATACCTCGCAAGCTATACCAAAGTTTATGGTGATTAAAGGTGAAGTCTTTCATTTACATACCTATAGTGGTGTTGCAGTAGGCAGATTAGCTCTCCGGTACTGGATACCAGTATTTAATTGCTATGAAATGCACTTCGTAATACTGTGGAGGATTGAGGATTAATAGGTATCATCGTCAGTGGATGTTATTATCAGCTACTTTACATGTACAGTGTGTCCCTACGTAATTCACATAGGGCATCATCTTTTCCCATCCTCTGTGCGAGGTGGTGGCATATGCAGAGTCTCCAAAGTAAATGAACAGATACGGCAACAATTCATGTTCGAGCATCTCATCTTCCGATACGGATGCGCTCGGTCGTTGCGCCCAGCTACCTGCGTAATGACATGTCTAAAAGCTCCCAAAGCTCCCAAGAACATGTCACACAAGTACTTCGTATCTTGGTCTAGGAGCGCTATTCGTACGTCGTATTTCAATCGCCATACTCTAGAATCATTACGACGTACGATTATCATCCTGGCAACCTCTACGGAGTAAGGAGTGTAAAAAGCAACAAAAAAAAACGCGTCGGTAGAAGTGCAGTTGTAAGCACTAATAAGATGGTGGCACACCATCGGCTGTAGCATGTACTGTACTCCGTATACGCAAAATGGAATGCAGCAGTGAATCTGCCTCCCTCCCTACATTGATTCGTCATGGCTGTATCCGACGTGCGACTACGACCTGCAAGGGCCCGGTGCGGCTGACTTGAGACGTGGCCATGGCGTCTATCACATCGTTCGCAGAGTAGACAGAGGTCGACTCGGCCGAGACATCCATCTTGTTGAAACGTGGGATCAGTGCGCAGGCGATGAGCCTTCTGATACTTCGTCCTCGGTAGTTTGGACACACATCTTAGACATGTAATGGGCACCTAGGCGAGATCAGGTTTGTAAGGCCAGCTTCCCTGGGCCCTTTATGCATGCCCAGACTCTTTCCCGTCCTCTAGTTAGAAACTTGGCAAATCTTTGGGGGATCGAAATGGGTAACAAAAGTCCCCAGGATAAGAAGACGAAGAGCTGGGCCAAGAAATCCTGACACGGCTGACACGGGAGATAGTTGGAGGAGTAGCGCAAAGGGACCTTTTAGCGTCGGAAGCGGGCAGGCGAGCTGGCCTTGGCAATCGTGATGCACATGACGCAGTCGGGGCATTGCATAAAGACTGCCAAGATTGCGAGAGAGCCGGGGAAGATGGGATTGGTTTTAGACTGTTGCAATGCTGTAGATGTAACTTCAGATGCAGGCTGGATGGGCTGAAGCCAGCAAGAACAAGAGAGAGGGGAGCACGAAACAGGCGGGCGTAGTTGGAGTCGTCATGCCGCCTTATTATGAGGCCATCCCATAATTCAGTAATCTTTTCTGTCATATCCGTATGGTATTACATGTAATTCCAAGTGAATCGTCATGACCATCTCGGTGAATGCACCTCACATCCGCTGTGCTGCATTGCAGATTAACGGGAGATTGCACCAATGGCGGGGGATCAGCAGCGCCAACTCCCAGCTTGCCCAAATCATGACCCCATCGTTCGATGACGTCGTTTGGCCCAGCTTTCAGCTTCCTTCCCAAATTCCGTAGCTCCAACATTCGGCACGCGTTCCTACCTCAAACTTCTGACAGTTGCCTTTTGTACAGACTACGTACTTTGTGTTTCCTTCCACGTGTGGCGCTTCCGTTGAAAGCCCAGGGAGCCGCTAGGGTCAATGCAGAAGCAGGTGTGTGGCTTGCAGTTGATTTCCGACCAAACAACGTCATACATTTTTCTCTTTATCCCTTCACCCCAAACTCCAAGGTGAAGGTCATGGCCCCAAAGGAACGTGAGACTGGATCCAGGCCAATGATCGGTTGCGCAATTCGTCATAGCCGTGTAGTACGCAATAGATTTGCAGGGTTTCACGTGTATCCCCCAACGCGTCCCGGCATTTGCCTGATTGACGAAAATAGCTACTGCTGCAAGTGGTACTAGACTGTTTTGACTGCTTCGAATTGCATGCCTCACCTTGCTTGTTTGCTTGCTTGCCCCCTTAGGTACTTGTATCCCCAATGAGATCCAAGCACAAAGCAACCACCATCTCAAACGCACACCAACGACGTCAGTGCCGTTGACCAGCTCTGTCGATCGTCACTCTGCATTTGGACCTGCCGTGTTCCCGACTTCCATTGGCCCTGGCATCCCTCCCTCAGTCGTCATAACGTGAACTCTCTCTTTATATTCCCCGACTTCCATCCGCAATTCCTCACTTCTCCTCTCTCTCATCTTCCATCTCTAAACTCTCAAACCTTCCAGTCCAATCCTAAACCAATCACCAATCACCAACCCATCAACAAGCCACATTCACACAACCTTCAATCATGGAGACCATCAACGCTGCTGCTGCCGCTGCCGCCAAGGCCGTTTGGGGAGACCAGAGCGCCCAGAAGGAACCCGTCTCCGGTGCTCAGGGCGACGTCTCCAAGGGTGAGCCCTATGACGCCGGTAATCTAGGTACGTAGTCTCCGCGCCTCACTTCTCTGCAAAGCGATGCACCCATGGAAGACGGCTGGTATTGACCATGGCCTGCCAGAACCAGCTCGCCAAGAGCAAGTTGAGCACTCACTTGAAGGTCGCGACGAGGGCCTCAACACAAGCAACGCTGAGGGATTCAACACTACTCGTAGCGAAGGGCTCGAGTCCAGCCGCGCCGCAGGCTTCAGCGAGGGCAAGAGCCTCGGCAGCACTACTCTTCCCGAGTCCAACACTAAAGCTTCCCGAGAGAACACCTACCTCCCCCTAGGCTCCACTGAGAACACTTCCACTTCTAAATACTCTCGAGAGAACCAGTCTCTCCCCCAATCGTCCACAGAGAACACCGCTCCTGGACAGTACAACACCGAAGATCGCATCTCAGAGAACGTCCCTCAAAACACCTCTTCGACCTCCGAGTTCCGCGACCAGTCCACCACCGACTTCGCCGACAAGCCTAGTACCAGCGCCAAGCGCAGCGAGGGTCTCGAGGGCATCGACTCTCGTCCTAAGGAAGAATTTTCCTCTCGGCCGGAGGAGACAGCTCCTGCTAACGACACCACCGACTCGAGACGACATGTGCCTGAGCCAACCCCCCTAGGGTCCAACACTGAGAAGAAGGCCGATGATGATGATGAGGAGTCCAAGGGTACCGGACAAGAGTATGTTCGCACCACCGGATTTGCTGCCGACGGCGGTGATTTCGATGCCACCAAGCCTGGCGCTGGACGCGAGGCTGACCGTAAGTCATGAATAATCCCCACCAAGCATCATCCAGCTAATAGAATGACATAGGCCTTTGGGAACAGAAGGGTCACAAATCTGAAGAGGGTTCCGGCTCCCATGGTCACAGCGGGAAGGATAAGGATAAGCCCAGCTTGGGACACCGACTCAAGGAGAAGCTGCACATTTCTAAGGAGTAAACGAAAGAATGACTTGAAACGATTAATTCTTCATGTACCGATGGGTGTATTTGCTTTTTAATTTGCCCCGACCCGTTATGTAATTATGATACCTGAAGAAATCAACTATATTTCAACGTTATAAGTTGATGTTTTCTATGATTGATCCTGTCCCCCTGCCCTGGGAGTTACTATTAAATAAAATACATAAATAATTAGGCTATTAAAATGCTATTTCTTACAAGTGCCTAAGGCTGCAACCATTCTTGCTTCAGGCCCCAAACCTCTTTAATGATGGCCAGGATGAATTCAAGACTAA
>JALNIO010002001.1:0-80114 GCA_023509875.1 Rugonectria rugulosa | reverse complement strand
AATCTAATACCATATTTTACTATTATATTCTCTATAAGTAAGAACTACTAGCAGATAAGGGCCAGATCTTCACATTAGGCCCTTCTATAGTTATATTTACAAAAGGAACATATTTAAAGCTATAGTTGCCACTTAACGAAGTTATAAGCCCAGCACTTACCAACAGGTGGCACATCGCGGTCGGCGAGCAGTTGATTAGCCATTTCTTCAACAGCAAGCAAGCGCAGAGGAAACCCTCGGAAATCTAAGTCAAGAATATACTCAACAATCGTCTGTTCCTCTAGGCTAGATAGCTTGCGCTGTATTGGGGCCCAATCGGCTCGAGGAGTGTTGCCTTGTTGTCGGCGAGCTAGGGTTGTTCGAGGAACTGAATAGAGGTAAGCAGCTCGTCGGATGCTTAGCTTTAGGTCTTTCTGAAGAGCCTGAAGGGCAAGAATGATATTTGCTTTATTATTTAATTGAGACATGATTTCTTGTTGAGAATTATTTGATTAAATGGAAAGGAGGAGGTTTGAGGGATTTTTGGCCCACATGCTTGTCTGGCCCACACGCTTATCATCTACGTTATCCGTTGGGTGAGGGCAATTAATTACTGGTGGTTTGCCTGGCGACACTACAGGCAAAGGTAGCACTACAAACCACACCGACATAAGCCAAATCACAAAGAACGGACAACAAATTCCTCAAAGTCTACATCGGAGTTAATCGCATACTTGAGTTTATGTATCTAAAATCATGGCTTATTCGTCTCTCGTTGCATCTTCTACCTCCAACCCTATACCTCATGACCGAAAGCAAAAGCAACACACACAAAACGTGAGACAAGGGCTATAACACCCCTTTAGAGAGCTGAGATGTGACAAAGAAATACGCTAAATGAGCACTATCATGCCGACCGGTTCCTCTGAGAGTCTCTGCAATTGACTTCACTGCACATGGCAATCCCCATCCAGCGTCCCAGTCTCCGACTCCGGAGTAGTCCATCCATCATCAAGAGCCGGGTCAATATCCCTGTTTGCAACCTGCTGACGCACCCGTTCAAGCTTGGTCTTCCACCACTGACCCATCTTGTTCCAGTCGGAGCACGAAAAGTCGTTCTTGTAGTCATTCATCAACGTCGTGATGTACGCCTTCAGGCCCTCGTCCTTGCAGGTCGCCCACGCCATGGAGAGTGCGAGTGGAATGTGGCTGGACCCCAACGGTCTGTACTTGAATGCTCGTTCAGCATCGTGGATGATCTCGTCTATGCACGTGTTCTTCTCCTTCATGAGTGTAGTATCGGCCGGGTCGAATTCTTGGAGGATGGTGTTTAGTAGCAGCGCGAGCACGAGGCAAATATTGTAAGCGACGCGCATTCCGTGCTGGATTCGCTCGACAGACATGCTCGGTCTGGTTAATATGTCGGTTTCGTTGAGGGTTTCGCACTTGCGGCGCAGCTTCTGGCAGTCTATTCGTAGCATGTGGTAGGCCGAGAGGATGTCGAGGTGATTCGCTACGGGAGCCTTCAAAAAGGTTGGGTATCTGGACAGATTGCGGATGGAAATACTCGAGAAGACGTCGGGGTTAAGGCGTTTGATCTTTTCAAAGTCGGGATGTGGAGGCCCGTCCGGCCCTCGTAGCCTGTCGAGCATCTCGTAGAACCAAGGGTGTAACTTGATTCGAGGATTCACAATGCTCTCCATAACCTGCAGCAGCCACAGTTAGTACAGCTCATGCAGCTAACAGACCAAAGAGATGATACGTACCACAGGAACGCACATGGTCACCAGCATTTCCATCTCGAACGCCCCTCGCCAGTCCTTTGTTGACATGGCCTTGAGCAAGTATGCCAGTCCCTCTGCATGACTGGGCGCATTGTGATGGCTCGGCGGACCAATCCAGCCCTGAGATGCGGTCAGCGTGTGTGTGCTTGCAGATTGTGTAATCGGGGTCGCAGATATTCATACCTGAGCAACCATGACCAAGTAGATGGCACACATGGTGTCGGCGGTCTGGGCCTTCTTTGGGTCGTTGAGACAGTCTCGGACCGCCTTTAGAGCTTCACCGTACTTGGTAAAGGCTATCAATCCGTGTGAGTGAGATCCCGTGTGCAGTGACTCCAGCGCGCTGGTAAAGGCGTCGACGGACGCATCGAGAGCCTCATTCTGACCAATCCTCTGCGGGAGGTAGCGGAGAAAGGTGCCGTACGTGTTGATGTCATAGCGAAGATCAGTCACAGCGAGTCGCGACACAAATGTGCCGGCGAGGTTGGTCGTGCGACCATTGGGCATGATGGAAATCTTAAAGGCATTTGGCGGGCTCCGGACCTTCTTGGTCACCGTCTTGATGGGCTTGTTCGGCCCCGACTCCAGCACCTGCACCTTGAACTTGTAGCGCTGCTGGCCGCCACCGACGCAAGGTATTGATAGTCGAGTGCATCGTGAGCACGCCGGTTTCTCCTGGTCACACTACTCAGTGGCGTTAGAGGTACCGTCATAGGCCGTGGGCAGCTCTCCATAGGGCTGAAGGGGAGAACGGGTTTGGGCTTGCACTTTGTAAAGCATCAACTGACCTTTTTCTTCTGCTTCCGGCACGCATCGCACCCTTTGCCTGACGGAACACCTGGCATGTTGTGTCTCAGCGCAGCGATTTTCCCAATCAAGTAACAGCCGACAAAGAAGCTCCTTGTAGGGCGACGGTTTAGACGTTTGAAAAAGAGGAGGGACGTTTCGCGGCTGCGTCGGTCTGTCGATGAAGAGGGCAACACGGAGCGAATTGGAGCCATCTCGGCCACGTCCCCGCACCTTTAAACAGACCCCGACGAGATGCCCAAGCAGGGATCTGCACTCGACTTCTCTGGGGGCTGAGGCTTGGCTGATGTCGTGGATCTTTGGTTGACAGGGCTCATTGGCTGTGGCGAAACTGGCGGACTGACCACGGTTCCACTGCGGGAATATGCTGATATGGTAAGGCTAGGAGAGCGCAGCGTCGGGCCTCTTTGGGATTAGTGAAGCATTTAGTGTTGGGCAGGACAAGGAGCAGTGACATGGGATGGCTGTGTTGGCTGTTGTAGTCAGCACGGTAAAGCCGACTGTCAAGGCAGACAGGGACATGATTGACGGGCAGCGGGTATGGAAAGCTTGGCTCAGTGTTTATTTATGAGGTTAGGAGGAATCCTTTGGCATTTCCCCTCCAATGGCGCCTGGAAACTGGCCATTTTGTGCCTGGAGGTGTCATCAGCTTTAAAATAACGTTCTCCATCCATCCTAACCGCTGGACAGGGGCTGTGTTGTGTCTGCAGAGCCACAGAGCGCACCAAGTTCCTTGGAACGATCAAATAGACGAGATACGAAGCGTGCCCAGACGACGATCTGCACTACAATCTTATGTCACAATCTCAAAAGTTTATCTGGTTGTCGAATCGGTGTCAAGGATTCAGAACCCGAGGGATCGCGAACTGTTCTATTAAATGCTCCAAGTCCAGTCTTCTAATTTTGCATCTCACTACGCTCTCTTTGATCAAATCCTAGGAACTTTTGGATCCTCGTATATCGTAACATCATAACGAACCGAAACAATGTCCAACTGCTTCTCTTCTTCATCCTCCGCTGCTCCGCTCCCTCCTCCTCCCCAGTATCAGCAGACGCAACCTCCAATGCCAATGACCGCTCCGCCAACACCACAGACACTTCTGCTTCGACCATCTCCGCAAAACTCCGACTACATCTTGGTCCATCCCGATGGATATCCTATTGAAGCACCACCAATGTTTACCATCTTCAACAACGAAAAGGGGAAACCACACGTTACCGTCTCAAGGGGATACATGAGCCAGGAAAACATCATTGGCATGGTGACGTTTCATTTCTTCTCGTCCACCACCGACATTTCAGTACGCGGGCAATCAGTCCCCATGAAAGAATCGATGATGGGCAACTACACCCTCAATCTGCCCAACATGGGACAGTTCAAGTGGAAGCCCAATCCACTTACTGGCAGTTCACCTGAGCTGTTTGACCAAGCAGGCCAGAAGCTAGCCAAGCTGAGCTCAATGGGCATTAAGAAGATGGGACAGAAGAAGCTGGAGATTTATGTTCCTTCCGGGGACTACTTTCTGGACTTTATCGTTGTTACTGCATTTTCTGTCAGGCAGAATCTGAAGACGAATAGAGAAATTGGAGTTGAGGTGACGGGGGCTGTTCTTGGTGTGTAGATGAGCACGGTGGTGTATTAAAAGGCGACACAAAGGATCAAACATGTCTTCTATGGGAATGAATGAAGGCTTTCATATGTCGGGAGAATGTATGATCACATGTACAATACGAGCGACTTTTACGACTCTTTGAGAATCAACAGAGTAGACACGAATTACAAGTACCAGAATGAAAGAACTTATGACAAAGAAAATGTATTAGGACCAACGCGCTGTAATATCTATACTAGTAAACCATTGTTCAATACCCATGACTAAACCTGAAGCCAAACCACTAAGCCATCACAATGGCGCCGTTCCGACAAGCAGTCCCTGCGGCCACATCCTGGGCAATAGCCACGCCATTATTGCAAATTCCAAACTGAGTTTCGGAGATACACACCAACTCTCCATTGGTAGAGCAGGACGCCGAGCCCCCTGACGTACCAGATCCGCTCGATGCGACAGGAGTCTGAGAAGCAGCGGCGTTGGTAGCGGGCATCTCCTGAGTAGTCGCAGGTTGCTCGGCTGAGCTGACGACAGCACTGGTAACCATGCTTGTGACCTGCGTTGGCGTGTCCGATACAACAGTTGCAGGAGTTGATGCCACGGAAGAAGCAGTAGCGGGAGCGGTCTGGGTCGCTTGAGTACCAGAGCTAGCAGGCTGAGAAGAGTCACCGCTAGCGGGAGAGTCCTCGAATTTGGGATCCGAGGGAGCTTTGCAGGCGCCGTTGCTTTCGGGGGTGATGGGATCGTTCTCTTTGCCGTACTTTCCAGGATCGGGGAATCCCAGAATACCGTTGCCCGTTGAGCACTGGCCGGGGATGTTGGCCTGGAACATGGCGGGAAGACTGTCCATAAATTTGCTGTCATCAGAGCCACCGGTGATCTCGATAGGGGCGCAGTTCATGTACATCTCTCGGTTGCCAATCTTGTTGAACCAAGTCCATGCGAAAATGGCCTTGCCATTCTTCATCTCCTTGGGAATGGGGATGTTGAACTGACGAAGACACTCCTTGCCCGAGTCGTTACCACACTCGGGGCCAGTGACTCGTCCAGCAGGATCGGTACCGCTGTCCTGAAGATTGCCCTCAGCCTCGGCAGGACATCCGCCGATGATGCTGTAAATGGCCTTCCACTGCGACGCATCATCGGGTGGTGCGTCACCATACGCAACGCTGAACTGGCACGATCCGCCACCGTGTACAGCGCTGCCCTGGAACTTGACCAAGGTAGTACTGCCTGCAGTCATTGTGGTTGTCTTCTCGACCTTGGGGTCCTTGTTTTGGCAAGGAAAGGGGATTTCTGCTCCCAGTGGTGAAACTTGCAACAGGGGAGGAGTGTCGAGGTTGTAGGGGTGAGGCTCGATCATGATGAGATGGGCGGAAGCGTGGCTGACGGCGAGAGCGCCAACAAGGATGGCGACGTTTTTTAACATGGTGAATTTTCTTCTCGTGAATGAAGTTTCAGAGCTGATTCTTTTGGTGAAGAGCGTGCGTTTGAATGGGATGTAATGTTGTTGGATGTTGACGATAAAGTGGCATTGCAGTGCCAAGACTTGTGTTGATATAGACCCGCGACTCAAACAATGTTCATTGAGACAAACAAAAGCATGAGTCGAATTCTTTATTGGGCGGAAATACGATGCCGCGTAACAAAGGAACCTGTCGTCTGTTTGCTTTGTCGTGGGCATGAACAATCTCTTAGTTTGGTCCAGTTCGTTTGACGACTTGTTCAGGACATGTCACCAGTCTGAATGAACGCTTTGCATTAGTTTCATGGTTTAAATTCCTCACGTGAATCTCTTTTATACACATTCGGGTTGGGTGTTCGAGCCATGATGCCATAACGAGTTATCTAATTAGAGCATGTCACCCAAAATGCTGAATGCATGATGCACAGTTGTGCTTGTTTGACAAAGAGTGTTTTCTGTAAGATCATTGCCCCCAACACATGAAGACCTACGGCAAATGATGGTAGATTGCGCTACATATGGGTTTATTTTCCACAGAATCGATGTTTTACATGTTTACATCATGCACAAATTATCCAGGGATGCACGAAATGCGACAGTTCTTTCGCGTTCATGTGTTCACCTATCTTTCAACATGTTCATACTCAACAAAATGTATGATACTTGAGCGCTATGGCCAAGAGATGAGTGTGGCAATAAAATGCTGAACGGGTTCTTAGATGAAGCGAAAGAATAGGCAAAAGTATTCTTGGATAGATGTAACGATCCAAAAACAAACTGTTAGGAAGATAGAGAGCAAATCAGGGAAGCGCTTTGTGAATGTTGACCTAGTCATTGGCATGTTACAGCATCTGTCGTCGATGCCTGTTACTTGTGCTTATGGATGGCGAACCATGAGTAACGGAATACCCGTGCTTGTCTCTATCGTGCATAAGAAAGCCCTACTGTACGAACACGCTCGGCAGTGATTATGGACAAATGACGCCTGCACCGCCATACACCCGCAGAAAGCCTAGCCCTACGCCACTAGCCCAAGGGTGCGCGTTCCAATTGGAGCACACTAAATGGGTGGCGATCGAGACGGCACAGGTACCGGACTCCAATTGATCGACGAGCCTACAGCGGGAATGCCGAAGGCGGATCAACGCCGACGTCAATTCTCATGATAATAGCTGCCTCTTCAAAGGCCGATTTGATCGCTATGTGAGGCTTATCTTGCCACGGGCACGCTGCTCCATGGGATGGGTGTTCTGGAATCATCATCGCCGTGGCTACAGAAGTGAACCTTCTAGTTTTGTGGCTGACGACAGTCATGGTCATGCTTTCTTACGTAAGGTCCTTGTAGAGGCTCGTCTTCTGGCTTCATCGTTAGATAAAAGCCTCTTGTCTCGACTCTCCTAGCGTGAGCCACCATGAATTCCTCTCTCACCTTCTCCCCCTCATCTAGAGTCTATCTGTCACACGAATTCAGGAGCATCGAAAATGCCCACGCCCGCATTGAGACAGAAGAGGTTCGCATCTCGAAGTCGTACGGGATGCGCCAAGTGCAGACAACGGCGCGTTCGATGCGATGAGGAGCAGCCTGCGTGGTGAGTCAAGAACTCCTTTCGTCTTCTTCCTTGGGACCTCGAGACGGGGTGATGGCCCACTTCATCAAACGAGACATCTGCTGTATGCATTGAAACTGACATCCCTATGAACAGCGCCAACTGTAAGAGGAGGCTCGAGGAGTGCCTTTATGACAATGCGAAGTTACCGCGGCGTGAAGCAGGGGCACCGAGGCATCCCGGAGAGCAAGCCCCATGGGCGATCCAATATCAGCAACCCCGACGGCCTTTATCGCGTCAGACTATGTCGGGCCTATTTAGGCATAAACAATCCCAGATGATTCCAAGCTGGAACTCGTGGCAAGTAGTCTCCGGGGATGCTTTTGATCCTTTCGATGCTTTGCCCATCGAGATGCCGCTCAAGTCGAAGGAGCTTCTACATTCTTGTTAGTCCACTTCTTTTACCACACGAACCGACTCTCACGCCGGATGTATAACACAATAAACCAGTTTTTCGAGTTGGCGGAGTAGCAAATCTAATGCCAACACACCCTACAGGTGAAGGGTAAGCCAACTTGTCCAGCGACCCGACGAAATACTCCAAGGACACAGCTGACGTCAAGTCGACAGCATCGCAGCGGCTATCCATGACAAGTGCGGACTTCGCAACATTCTTCTCATTGCATCATTCCAGTATGCATGGAAATTCGGTGGCTTGGGGGTTTTCAAGCAAACGTTTCTTTTCCACAAGGGCCAGACACTGCGCTTGGTCAACGAACAGCTTCGTCCATCGCATTTTCTCACCGTGTGTGCCGATCATATTCTGACGCTTTGCTTCGCTGAGGCTCGTTTATTCTTTTGCGGGTAATATGCATATGATACTAATGCCACTTGATAGTGCTGTTTTGGCAATTTTGCGGTTGCAGAAGCGCATCTCGAAGGCCTTATGCTATATATGGAGGTTCGAGACTCCAAGGAGCCAAAAACTGCTGCTCAAGCAATGGAGAAAGAACTAAGTGATAGATATTTCGTGCTGTAAGTTATGCTCGCAGTTTTCGCCTAATGGCTACTGACCTCGAATGCTTAGGGCATACAACATGGTCCAAGGCCTCAAGAGCCGCTTGAATGACTTCCTCGCCTCTCCCGCGGGGTCTCAGTACTCGTCAAAACCGCAGCCCGATGCCGAAGAACTGGAGCGTCTTGTCCCAGAGTGGCATTCGTACGAAGCCGACGGCATCGGGGTCTGTTTTGACGCTATGGGAATGTTTCCGAGCTTCTTCAGCGCATCCCTTTCACAGAGGACACTTTATCCGATCAACGCTGAACCAATTCTCCATGCTCTTCGGGAGATTACCAGCCTGTTCAACTTGAGATACTCGAAAGAGGCTATGGACGAGGAAGGAAAACCGCTGTATCAACTATGGGATCAAGGCGGACCGTCCAGGCTGTTTTTTACAGTTGTGAATGCCCACATTGAGTCTTTCTCTGATGAGCCTCCGCAATGGAATAAGAAGCCCCCGAGGCTTGAGTCTTCTTGGATTGGTATGGCCGTTGTAGTTGGGATGTATCTGTGCAGTATCCTCGGGATTTGGAACCAGGGTCAACCAGGGCAGGGCCGACTTCTTCGTTACATGATTTCCGCCATCCGCCGAGATCTGATGAGCACGCCATTAAACACCATCTCACAGAACAAAGAAGCCCGAGACTTTTGGTTCTGGAAGGCATACATAGGAGCATTCACCTTGACTCATGCACGTATGGAAGGGGGCCATGACTCGAAGGTTGATGATTTAACGGCAGATATCGCTGGATGTATTCGAGCTTGGGCCAAACTGACAGTTACCAGCTCGTGGAAACACGCAAGGGAGGCGCTATCAAATGTCGTCTGGCCTGCCAATTCCGAGCGGGAAGAATTGGCAGAGAGGATATGGAACCAATTAGTAGTCCGTTCTGGCGCACCCATGTAGTGATTAGAAACAGTGTACGGTTAAAGAGTTCGGAACTGGAAACATGACTCTGTGTTGAATATCTATCTGACTAATTTGACTCCCGTGACGAGAAAGCTCCATCTGTGATGATCTAAGAACACTGCCTGTTTAGCTGGGTTTCTTTCTGGTTGTTTCGTTCACGACAATGTTCTGTTGGAGATCGGAATACAAGAAATGGGTGGAAACGCCCAACTAAAGACAACCTCGGCATCGGATCACGCCGTTTCCAATACCTCAACAGCAGAATGGTCCATATACGAGATGCTTTCTATTTCTGGTTAGTATCAGTATGCATGTTCGTCACTCTCCGCATGTTCTTCTACTCACCGTCCAATGTTGTGCCACCGTGATCTGCACAGCTCGCGGGGAGCGGTTGTCGGTCATTGCGGGGTAAACACCCGAGCCGAGGCCCTCTTCCAAGCATGAATGAAATATTAAGAATCGTGCTATTCTACGGTAATAGAGGCATCGAGAGGCCATTCATGTTATCGTTCTCATAAATTGGAAAATGGAAAACCGATTTCGTGATCTGGTGAGAAAGCGGCGCTTGCGAGAGCCATCAGAGCGCTCTGCTGCAACGTCAGCTTCGCAAACGATCTACAGTCAAGGAAACAGTGTTGCAGTCCCCAACTTAGATCTTCTTAGCCTACTCTTTGGTAAGCACTTAAAGATTTATCTCGCCGACCAAGCAATCTGCTAACACTTCCTAGACTCAGAGCACTGCCGCGCCGAGGACGATACTCCCGTACACGCGGAGGCTCGAGATCCTGACTACTACATTACCAAATCTCGCGCTCGAGATCTTGCAGAAAACTTTGCGTACCTTCTCCGTCATCAGTTTGGCATCGGATTAGATGGTCCGGGCAAAGATGTAGTAGTCACCATATCAACTGGCCAATGTGCATTACCTTGCTTCTTCTTTGGTGTTATAGCTGCTGGTGGCATCTATTCTGCCGCATCTCCCGCTAGTACTGTCCAGGAACTGGTGAGGCAGATACACGATGGACCTGGAAAGGTCATTGTCTGTAGCGAAGACTTGAAGCAACTGGCTGTTGATGCAGCAAAGACAGCTGGACTCCCTACGCAGAACGTTCTTCTGTTGAAGAGTTATCCCAAGGTCGAGCTGACCAGTGCAGATGGGAAAATCGTTTGCAATTTCAGCGAACGTCTTTCTTGGACACGAATCACTGATCCTGACGAGCTGAATAAGAGCAAGATTTGCATACTTTACTCTTCTGGAACAACAGGTCTTCCCAAGGGTATGTCGAATTACTGATCGCCACATGTTAGCTTTTTCTCACATATCTGGTTTATAGGGGTTCTCATGTCCCATCGAAACATGGTTGCTGCCGCCTGGCTCTTGTCAGTAGTAGTCCGCCCAATCCGAGACGAAGAAGCTCGCACTGGCAACCCTTTCATCCAGAGAACGCTGGGACATCTCCCCACGGCCCATATTGCCGGTGTGCAGGGCTACTTTGTCAATCCATTCTTCGAAGGAGGAATCGTCTACTGGATGCCAAAGTTCAACTTTGACGACTTTCTACGGTACTGCGGCGAGTTGCGCATCACGGGCTTCTTCACTGTGCCACCCATCTACATGGCCATCGCAAAGCATCCTGCCGTAAGGGATCAGTTTCGATTTATGAGGAGTGCGTCAAGCGGGGCAGCACCCTTGACTAAAGAGTTGCAAGAAGCAGCGTCGAAGAAGATGGATTTTGAGTCTCCCGTGACGCAGGTCTGGGGATTGAGTGAGACAACGGGGGCAGCTACAATCTGTCCACCTGGATTGCCTATCACAATGGGCAGTTTAGGATATCTATTGCCCAGTATAACTCTCAGGTAAGCTTCATGGAGAAATTCTTACTATCTGGTTTCTGATTCGGGTCAGGCTCGTGGATGATGACGAAAACGATGTCGCGCCCGGCGAACCTGGAGAAGCACTCATCAAAGGGCCGACTATCACACAAGGCTATCACAATAACACGGAAGCGAATAAGATAGCGTTTACCCATGATGGGTGGCTTCGGACTGGTGATGTTCTTCGCAAACAAGGCAACGAACTTTTTGTGGTGGACAGAAAGAAGGCAACACTACCCCTTCATAACTTACCTAAGAAAGTCAAAGCTTACCATGTGGTTTAGGAGTTAATAAAGTACAAAGGCTTGCAAATCGCGCCCGCTGAACTCGAAGGCTTGGTTGCCTCGCACGCCGCAGTTGTTGACGCGGCGGTGATAGGCATCGCACAAAACGGAACAGAAGTGCCCCGGGCTTATGTTGTTCTAGCACAAGGGGCAAGAGGCAAGATATCGGAAGTAGACCTGGTCGAGTTTGTGAGGTCCAAAGTCTCCGATTTAAAGCGTCTTAGAGGCGGCGTATGCTTTGTGGAAGCAGTTCCTCGTAGTCCCTCGGGGAAGATTCTGAGAAAGGAGGTGAGAGCGATGCGCAGCGCAGAGGAAAGACAATCAAAACTGTGATAGGCAGAACAATGACGATGAGTATGATGTTTCTTCAATGTAACCGGGTCGTTCGCCAAGACATAGCATCTATTTGTTAGATCATGAGACGAGAATCCAGGTTTAGAAAGAAGACAATAAACCACGCATAAAACTAATCAGGAGAATCTAGTTCCGTCATTTCCTAATCAAGGTCTCCTCCGCCAAGGCTGAGCAGCTTGGTTCTTCATGCAGCCGAGGCCCCCGCAGTTCATAAAGCATCACCGCAAGCGCCCGAATCGGATGCATCTTGCACCTCGTTGCTCTCCACCCAAACTGCAGGAATCAGGATATGATGAGCGTCTACAATAACATGAAGTTTAACTCTCAGTAGCCGATCCATTTGTAAGAATGCGCTTATAGTGACCTTGGTTCTGGGCAGCGGGGTTAATAGCAAGAGTCTCGTCATATGGGACGAGGGCATTTGCGGGGGCGGGGTCTCTGCTTTATTACTGCTTGTCACAAGTGCCGCTGTGGACTAAGCATATATAGATGTACCTTAAATGCCTCTTCATCCTTTTGTATTCTAACCTCTGATTTATGTTCGCTTCGAATCACGACTCATACGAGTAGTAGAGAACACAAGTAGCGAAAATGCGCCTGTCACCGTTTCTTAGTGGGCTACTCAGTCTCGTCCACCTCGGCACTTGCGCCCCAACTGCACTCGAAAAGAGAACAACACCAACATCTACCGTCTCCAATAACGTCATCTTCTCACCTCCCTCCAATGCCAACTGGACAGACCCCAGAGTCCTCTACGCACGCGTTATTGAGCTATCCGATGGATCTTTGCTGGCAACTTGGGAAAACTACTCACCCGAGCCGCCACTGGTCTACTTTCCCATCTACAAGTCTCCTGACGGCGGCGAGACATGGTCAGAGGTGGGCAAGGTCGAGGATCAGGTGAATGGCTGGGGATTGCGCTATCAGCCATTCTTGTACGAGCTTCCCCAGGCGATTGGTGACTACGCAGCTGGAACCGTCCTCCTTGCGGGAAACAGCATCCCCACGGATCTCAGTTCCACCAAAATTGATGTGTATGCGAGCACCGACGCCGGTGAATCTTGGGATTTTGTGAGTTTGGTTGCTAGCGGTGGTGAAGCTCGGCCAACCAATGGTCTCACTCCCGTCTGGGAGCCATTTTTGATGTGAGTATTGCTCTATTTTTGATTGCGATCTCAACTAAGTTTCTGCAGGGTGTACGAGGACCAGCTCATTTGCTACTACTCTGATCAACGGGATTCCAATTACGGGCAAAAGCTGGTTCATCAGACAACCACAGATCTTCTGACTTGGTCTGATACCGTTGACGACGTGCATGATGACAGCAACTACTCTGCCCGCCCCGGAATGCCTGGATTAGCCCTTCTGCCCAACGGAGAGTACATCTTTACCTATGAGGCATGCGGAACAGATAGTTGCAGGGTTCACTACCGGTTGACTTCAGATCCTCTCAACGTTCTCGAGGCGACTTCATACGCCCTCGTGTCCGACCAGGGAACACGTCCGACCAGTTCCCCATACGTGGTATGGACATCTGTTGGAGGAGACTCGGGCAGCATCATTGTCAGCGGCGGCAGCCAATCGAACATCTTCGTAAACAAAAACTTGGGCGATGAAGATTCTTGGGTCGAGTACAGTGTGGTTCAGCCCAGCGCATACTCTCGAGGTCTGATGCTGTTCAAAGAGGATGATAATTTACTGGCCATCATTGGTGCTGGATATCTGCCGCCCAGTGACGACAATGAAGTGAGCGTTAGTGTAGTAGATCTAGGAGACGTGGGCTTGTAAATAGTCAGCAGTATTATCATTTAATTTCAACATGAATTGGATTGTTATCTACATAACTCGTCTTCTTATACCTTAGCCCTTTCCTGGCCTACTTCCGCCGCATACTCAATCCCTTTGACCGTATCATCCACCTGTGACAAGAACGGCGAGTGCGAGGCCGCTGTGTGATATGTAACCGCTTTGGGGCCCAGAAGTGAAGCCATTTGTTTCTGCACTGGCAAAGGCAGAGCCTTGTCATCGTCGCAGAAGAAGTACATGCATTCAATATGATGCCAAGGCTCGTAGGTGACAGTGTCCGTAAACACAGGCGCTGACTGGTGTTTGAGCTTCGCGAGGGTTCCCTTCTGGACATCTGATGGTACATCATGGTAGAAAATGACTTCTGGTGTATCTGCATATACATAGTTCCCCTAAAACACAAAGTCAGTATTGTCCAGTCTTTGCCTCTCGGCGGCGTGGCAAATTGGGAATATCATACTTGGAAGTTCATCCACGGCAGAAATTGTCCCCCAAGCATCTCTTTGATGCTTTTCCCTAAAGGCGTCACGAATGCCGCCAAGTAAACAAACATGATTACACCGCCACGTTTGCCCTGTTCGCGTCGTTGTTGATAGCCTAGACCCTCGACAGCGTTCGCTCCGACAAGTCCGCCATATGAGTGGACAACAAGAACAATGCTTTTTCCTTGATCACTGAGGCGTGTAAGGGATGATCGTAGGGCCGACGCGTCATCTGCAAGACCTTTTGTAGGTGGCTCCGCTCCAACAGTCGGATACTCGACTGCTTCAGTTGACCAGCCTCTGGTGTGAAGAGCATCACGCACAAGGTCGAAGCAGTCGGCAGTGTGCCACGCGCCTGGGGCGAGCACAATGGTCGGCTTGGAGAATGTCATAATGAGATGAGTGTTCAAGCAGCAAAGTCAATCATGAGTCCTATTTTTTGACATGACTCTTTGAAAGGTTATACATGTTATATAACAAGCCATGGCAGCGTCTTGTACAGCCCGCTCCCCATGCAAGTCCACGCACATCCACAATTATAGCGACTCAACGCGGCTGACCGGCCCCGGATACATCCACAGTACCCGACCAGTGCCCGAAAACGAGTTCATGGACTCTTTCCATAGATTTGCCAAAAACAGCTCGTGTGAGGGGTACCGGATCTTCGCTGTTCGTCCAAGTGACCAGGTCCGCGGTATTTGTTAGCCCAAACTTAGAGCAGCGTTTGGACGAGGGACAGCGTAAGCAACCTGCTTGATTGGTTTCCTTTACTCGCTCGACTCTCTAATGAGAACTTATGGACCGAGGCTACTCTCAAGTTGGTATCATCCGGGGGTGAAATGCGGGGAGGAGCTAATCCCAGAAGATATGCCGATGCACGAGGCAGCATCAAGTCCGCTTGCGAAGAAGGGTTGAGGGGTTTCCCGTTCAAATGCTACGTCAGTTTCTGAAATGTTACAATGCTCCATTCAAAGCATGATGCATACATATCTCAGTGGATATGGCCACGTAAGAGGTCTCTCTTCATTGGAGATTCGAATATTGCAAAGCCCACTCACAAACCACGCAGGACGGTTGGTTGAAATCTTTCGTGGTTGCTGTCGCCGCCATGACCTGTAAATGCTAGCTCAACGCCAGAGCAAGCTATCAACATCTAGCCTGCGAACCACCTCGACCATTCATGTTTAGAGCATTGGTAGATCAACCGGCCCCCACCCAGTGGCCAGACAGTGCCCGAGGAGCAGAAGACTACCCCGGATTCAAATCACACCCAGATGGCGGAGTTAAGCTTTGCATTGAATCTCTGGAGTAACGGCAGCTGGGTTCGAAGAGAGTCGGAAGGGGGTGCTTGGAAACCCCGTATCCGACGGTTGAGGGGCGGTAAAGGAATAATTCGCCTCATTCTATCCGACGTCTCGGTATAGATACCATGATTTCCCAGTTTCGGCACCTCGAAACGGGATCGACAGTACCAGGGCAAGTGTAATCCATAAATTTCCCAACACGCCCCCTCGCTCTCGGTTTCAGTCGTTATGGTAAATACACAAATTTTTAATTTATTAAGATATGACGCCGCCTTATCTAAATACATCGAAGATCTAGACGTTTGTCCCAAATCATGTACCTTCATTGAAGGGGCGTATCGGGTGCATATGCACAATCTACTAAGCCTCCGAACACAAACATCCCTACCTACCTGTGCATCAAAAATTTTATCCTTGTGATAAAGTCGAATCAGTTCCTGTTGTTTTAAATTTCGCGATCATTTTTTTTTAGGAGAAAAAGAACAGAGATTTCTACGTATATTGTAAATTAGCTAAGTTGCCCGGAAGCAGTCCAGGTTTTCCAGTTCTCAAGGGTCCGATTTGGTGTGATACCTCGATCTAGGATAAGCAACTATTCCGCGACGCTGTGATCAACCCAAGTAGGTTCTACAAATAAGATTGTAAGAATAGCAAATCAATAGGGTATCCCATTGAAGAAAATTGTCCCTTCGAAAGATAATGAGTTAGAATCGTTGTTTACTCTTCATAACTGCAAATCAATTATTGCCATCAACTTAAGAGAGCATTTACGCAGTTGAGCGATTCACAATTCAATTGTTGGTGCAATTAAGAGCGCAAAATATATATAACACATTGAAATTAGGTGTACTGGGGTGAATTATTTCATTCGTAAATCAAATTGTACAACGCATTATCTGAATTGTACTGTAAAACTTTGATGTTTTGAAGGGACGAAATCGAAGCGCCACCCGCGATTGGTTGAAACCGAAATACCGAGCTCGATGCCTTGTATGACACTGAGAGCCACTTAGTCCAGTACCAACAACCTCACTAAATGGGAATATCGTAAACGGAATACTGACCAATGAAGTGAAAACAGTGTCAACGTGCTTCGAAATGGAGATTCAGATGGTTCGCGTAGCACAGTCGGCGATAGCGAATACTTGGCATATGAATGCCCAGCGTCTTGGAACTCCATCGGCGAAGATTGGGAGGATTTTGTCGTATGGAGGGTGTCATACGTAAACCACAACCACTGCCTGCGAATTTGCTCGTTCTCTTTAATTCTGGTCCAGATGATTCCACCTTCAAGGGCTCAAGTACGAAAGGAGTGTCTGCCAAGAGCGAAAAGGGGACGCCAAGGACTTAAATACTCATAGACCTGCTTCATTCGAGGACGTCTGCTGGCTTTTGTTGGTACGATACAGGCAAGCATGACGGGCACAGCGGCGAATATGCATGGGTTGACGAGAAATGTTACCACGTACTTACAAAACGTGAACAAACCAGAGACTCCACGTGGAGAAACGGTCATTGCCATTGGTGTATCCTTGGGACCGGGATTATTGAAAGCCAAGAAACCACCCTGAAGGGCTGAGTATACACTGGGGCACGCCAAGAACAACACTTCTCAACACGTGCATTTTCCGATGATGAACATTTGACTTACAGCCAACGCTTGCATCTTGAACGCTACCTCGAGCTAAGTTGTTAGCATGAACAAAGCAGTTTTGTTCTTGATCTAAGTTGAGCTTGAACCGATCAGTCGCACTCCCCGTCCAACTCCTTCTTTTAGTATGCTGCCAAATCTTGGCCTGTTCCTGCAACGCGAGCATCCCCAAGACATACCCTAAGTACACCAAGATTACTTGGACGAATCCCTGACACGTTTGTCCAGATGAGTTCACCGAAGCTGCGATGGACACCCACACACTCGACCACCATCTTACTCCCAAGCGGGACTGCCAAGCTAATCTTCGCCGTGGTTCGACATCGCCATGAAGAAGGCCTTGCTTGATCTCGTCAAATGGTTGGAGCAAGCATAATTATAAGGTTATTTGCCAAGAATTCCATGCTCCAGACGATTATTCGGTTCCCTTGATATAAGGATCCCGGAGGCCACCATCATGCGACTACCCTAAGAACCAGGCTGGCTCATTCTTCACTTTCTTTCGACAAGCCTGTGTCACTTCTACCCAGGAAAGGAGTCAAACTATTCTTGTGCTGAGTTGAAGAGCATAGTCCGCAGCCATGGCTGTTCTTCACCAATTTGATTACATTCTCGCCATAGGCGTCATCTTCGCCTTCTTGGACGCTTGGAACATTGGTAAGCTCCTCTGGCTTTCTTCAGCATCTTACAAGTCACAAACCTTCTATCATGCCCTCACACCCCCCTAAATGGTCTACATTCCATTGAAAACGTCCATCTCTCTAACTACTGCAACAGGTGCCAACGATGTCGCCAATTCCTGGTCCACGTCGGTCTCGTCCCGATCCCTCACCTACCTCCAGGCCATGACCCTCGGATCAATCCTCGAATTCACTGGCTCTGTCGGGGTTGGAGCTCGTGTGGCTGATACAATTCGGACCAAGGTCGTCGACGTGGAGCAATTCGAAAGCGACCCTGCCCTTCTCATGCTCGGCATGATGTGTGCTGTCGTCGCCTCCTCCATCTATCTCACCATCTGCACTCGGATCGGTCTTCCCGTGTCTACCACTCACTCCATCATGGGCGGTGTTATCGGGATGGGAATCGCGTTGCTCGGCGCCGATGGTATTCACTGGGCCGAGCTCGACAAGGGAATAAGTGGTGGTGTCGTTTCTGTTTTCCTTGCTTGGATCATTGCGCCTGGTCTCTCGGGAGCTTTTGGCTCCATCATCTTCCTCATCACCAAGTACGGAGTTATGCTTCGAAGCCAGCCAGTCTGGAAGGGTCTCTACCTTGTCCCTGTCTACTTTGGCATCACTGCTTCCCTTCTCACTATGCTCATCGTTTGGAAGGGTGGCAGCATTGAGGTGTCGTTTACTGATGCCGAGACAGCGGGTCTGATTGTCGGAGTCGGAGCAGCTTGGGCTCTGGTCGTCGGCGTCTTTCTTGTTCCTTGGCTTTACCGTCTGGTCATCAAGGATGACTGGCAGCTGCGCTGGTGGCATATCCCTCTTGGGCCCCTCTTGCTTCGCCGCCCCGAGCCTCCGCATCAGCCCGATGGCGCTGAAGGCGGCATCAAGAACTTTTATGAGGGCCACCTTACGCGCGAAGAACTTGATCAGCTCCGCCGCGCGGGGCGCAATGGGAGCGATGAGTTTGAGCGTGCCGAGGATGTCAGCAGAAATGAGGGCAATCAGAGCAGCGAGGAGAAGCAGGCCATGGGCAATGATTCTCACGACGAAACCAGCGAGGCTCGAACCAGGCCTCGAAAGAGTCTCGTTGGCCCCAAGCCGGAAGGCCCTTTCTACAGTCCTGCTGTTCTCTTTTGGTGGCTCAAGTTTGTCACTCTCAACGGCGTGGACCAGGACATCGTGAACATGCAGAACAAGAAAGGGATTCTCAGTGGCGATCTCGAGGAAATCCATGCCAATGTCCCTCACTACGATAACCGCGCCGAGTATCTTTACACGTTTTTGCAAGTCATGACTGCTTGCACCGCCTCATTTACGCACGGTGCCAACGACGTTTCCAATGCGATTGCTCCCTTTGCCACCATCTACCAGATCTGGCACAGTGGCGAGCTCGAGGGCAGCAAGTCGAATGTTCCAGTCTGGATTCTGTAAGTGTATTAGTATTTTCATGGGAGAATACAGGAGTTGACATTGAAATCAGCTGCTTTGGCGGTGCGGGCATTGCTCTCGGTATCTGGACCTATGGTTACAACATCATGCGCAACTTGGGCAACCGTCTTACCCTTCACTCGCCCTCTCGAGGATTCTCGATGGAACTCGGATCTGCCATCACAGTCATTCTCGCCACTCGACTCAGTAAGTCCTCGTGAACAGGCCATGGTGGCCATCTGCTAATCTTTTATAGAACTCCCTGTATCGACGACTCAGTGCATCACAGGTGCCACCGTCGGCGTCGGTCTATGCTCGGGTACCTGGCGCTCCATCAACTGGCGCATGGTTGCTTGGATCTACTTTGGCTGGATCATCACTTTGCCGGTGGCTGGTATAATTTCCGGTTGCATCTGTGGTATTATCGTCAATGCTCCTCGCTGGGGATACTCTGGTTAGGGATTGAGAAGGGTCGACTGTGGCTTGGTGTATTGTGCCTTTCATCCGTAATTGCCCTCGTCGACTTGGGTAAATTTTACGACATGACCAAGAAATAGCAAGGAACACGCGCCATATTTTTCTCGATTAATATATTCAATTCTCTACTCGAAGTCGAAACTAAGTAGCCGCCTCAGAGACCGAGTAACTCACTGCAACTCCTTCGTGAACACCTTGTTGTGCAGAAGGTAGGCTACTATTGGCCCTCTTAGTATCGTACACAGCCAAAATAATCCAGCGTCCGGGGCCATATTTATCGGCATTACGATTGACTATGAGAGTACATGAGAAGATATCATCATTTATGTGCCGGTTCAAAGTAAAAAAAATTGGTTTTTTTGTTGTTTCGTTCCTAAAGAAGTCAAAACTCTGCTGACGGTCATGCCCTTGACGCCTCTTGACACGGCGCGTAAAGCGTCGATGGCCCGGATACGACAATGTCGGCGTGGATGAGCTTCATTTTGTGCGTCCCTTCATGTGCGTCTGCTCCGTTCTTCATCCCAATATCCAAGCAAAAGACGAGGGCTTTCGAACCATCGCTCTCCACAAGATGCAATGAGCGGCCCTCGCAATTTTGGGTCCAAGATCCTCACCTTCGTCGCTATAATGCAATGAAGCATTGCAAACGTTTTCGTATTAGGGGCGAGGAACTTCAGATAGCATGGATGGACTCAAGTGCACGGCTTTTACACAAAGGCGGGAGACTTTGTCCTCGAGACACCAGGCTTCCTGGCTTTCCCCATCAAAGCGACGTCTGTCTATTATTTCGTCCTGACGAAGTGGACCGACGTCCCCGACACCACAAAGGACGAGGTATAGTCGTAGTCAAGCTGGCAAATTACCCAAAGCATTCACCGTTCACCAGATCATTGCCCAAGCCTCCAAACCACCTACCATCACGTTTGCAATTGCTTTCGTATTGCCTGCCCTGAAGACATTGCAGTTCTAGCCAAACAAACCCCAAAACGTTGGAGAATTCACGTTAATCCAAGTCAAATGGACATTACAGACCTCCCCCGTCGGCTAGCGACGTAGCAAAGTATCCCTACGTTGACACGTCGCTAGCCTTTGTCGAGAGAAGCTCACATGGGAAGGGATGGCTGGTGTCACGCATCGTCGCTTCTCTATTCCGGCGAGCTTGTGGTACGCCATCTCCTACGTATACCCCACGACTACTCCTACAGGAAGAGAAGCGGCTACGCTATGAGTCATGTCTGTCATGCACGCCCTCATTCACGCCTCAAGCTGGTCGTACTGCACCCTGGAAGGATGGAGATGATGTTCGGGAAGTTGCGCTTTTCTTGTCCACTTATTAGCTCTTGTCCGACTTCGTATTCAACCTGTCGTGAATCTGGGCACGCAGAATGAGGAGGTCACTGATCCGGCGATGACTGATAATGATACTGGGAGGAGACCATGTGTATCATGTTCTTCAGAGAAGAATAAATGGAAAAAGACGTAGATTCTCAAATGAAGTCACACAAAATTTGAAGCAGCTCCGGTGTCATTTCCAGTGTCTCTCAGCACTCATCCCATTCTTAATGAGATGCCACGCATAATCACGTACATGCACATCAGTACATGCCCAGACAGGGCCCCCTTTGAACCAAAACAGCCACCGTAGGACCAAAGCTTGAGCATAGCCACATTCAATATCCTATCCACGGCGCCTACACCATGCCCTGCGAGTCTTTTGCCAGGGAGGCGACACAGGCCTGCATGCTCCCGTCACCGCCGGTGGACGAGGGAGTGAAGCTTCTGATGACGTCACGCCTGACAAGACGTGTGTAACATGACTCTTGGTTTCGATGGGTTTCGATCGAGCGGGGGAAGTTCGTTTCGTGCTGGAATCGAGAGGCTCGGTCATGGGTCTGCGCGTGGACGACTGGATAGGAGAGCGGTCAGCTTGGAAACAGGAACATGGTTGGCTCTTCGGACATCGAATGCACTCACTTTCAGTTCCATCCCTGAATCCATGATCGTTATCGCGAACCAATCATTGCGTGCATTCATGACTCCAACGTGTAGCACACTCGAACAGCGCTACGTGGAGGATGTGGTGATGTTCAACATTCGTAACCCATATGAATTGTTAACCCAGGTATGACCCGAAAATCGGCAGATACTCATCAGCAACCTGGGTCAAGGCCTTACTTCGACGCTTTGAGGTGTTGTGGCACCATGAAAGGGGAATCGGATACGAAGGCATCCTCATTTGGCAAAGGTTGCGAGTAGATCGTGGTTGTTCGCTGTGAGGTGCAAGATACTGGGTTAGCTTTGCTGCCTCAGCATGACGTGTGCCGCAGAGAAAGCGCTCTGCTTGCTTGCCAAAGTCTCGCTGTCAGTTATGGTTGTGGCAAACAGCCTCTTAGCAGTCCTGAATCATGGGATAGAGGATACGCCAGAGGGTGGCAGGCTTCTCACCCAGCAGGGCCGAAGAGGTCACGGCACTTGGTATAATCGATGGTTTGTAAAATTCCATGGAGAGAAATGGACCTCAATTCATTTTCGACTACCTGGGTGCTCTAAATGGCTAGGCCCAATAGAGTCTAAATCTCATCAATAGTTGGCCAATTCATAACAAGACCGGTCTCGCCGCGGGGGCGCTTGTCGGCATGTTTGTAGGCTCCCACTGAAACTGACGATGGGATGATCTTCTGATGTATCCCAGCCAACTTGGCCTGCGTCAACTCATATCTCTTCTCACGCAAAATCTCGAAATCAAATTTCCGGTTTTCCTTCAAATCGCCCACTCTCTCGGCAACCTTGGCGATGAAGAATTTTTGATCGCAGCTTGGGTAGGGAGCCCGTACATGTGGCAGCTCGGTGTTCGTCTCGTCTTTCCACTTCATCTCTTCTGGTCGTGGACCTGCTAGAAGAGGAAATTCTCCCGCAGGGTAATAGTTGTAAACCATGTAGACCGGTCCCTTGGGGCGACCACTCAAATCAAGGCCAACCACCAATACGTAGCCAGTGGACTCCCAGGGGATTTCGTAGATTTCGGGTTCGCCTGATGACATTTGCTCTTCGGTCGAAAGCCAATCCTCACTTTTGCAAGCGTATACCTCTCCAATCTGCAGAAAACAGAACGGTTCCCTTTCCAGAAAATCATCACTGGAAGCACTCCGATGTGATGCCTGGGAGTCGACCGAACTGGCAGATTCCTCGGAGCTGCGGTTTTGGTGACGTCGTTTCTTCCCGTCAACAATAGACAGCTGTCGTGTCGAAACAGTTTGATCAAGGTCAATTGCTAGAACGCCGCGTTCTAGTAGGTAGGAACTGTCGGTTTCGCTCGGAGTAATATCTGGCCAGAGAAGGGGAATACCAGGATCCGCCGCGTATCTAGTCAAGGTGCCTCCAAAATCACTCTCTCCAATAGAAAACGAGGGGCATCGGTCATGGCTGAACGGACGTGAATGTACGTATAATATCTTCGTCGGACAGAAGAGGATCCAAGTCGTCGGGGAGCATGAGGCCGGTGGTAGCGAGATCGCCGAGGAAGATGGGAAAGGAAGGATAAATCTATCAGACGAGGAATTAGATTCGGCTATAACATGCTAGTTCCCAAGATCCTTACAGAATAGACGGTGATAGTACTAGATATAAGAGTGTAGAAACACGGCCCTTCGACGCGAAAGGAAAGGCAGAGTTGTTGCCAAGTGAAGTATTGAAGGTTGGTCGCGATAGAAATTGGAGAATCGAAGGGGGTGAATTTAGGTGCCGACTGAGCGTTCGAGAGAAGGGCAGCTGATGGCTTCTGTAGACGGAGAGTAGGATTGGGTGTTTTCTTATTATATGCAGAAAGGTGAGGTGGCGTTTCTGGGTTTGTGTGACGCTGAAGTGTTTGAACCTAATATGAGGCCGATGGAGTCACGTGCACCCTGAAGGTCGAACGTGACGCATCGGTATATGCACCCAGGTGTGTACTGAACACAAGTGGTGCGACACAACAACGTACACGTAGGTAGATGCCTAGGTACTTAAATTACCTAGGTTAGAAAGGTAGTTAATACATATGCAGTTCGGACCAGAATTGATCCTACCCGAGTTAGGGCATGCTCAAGATTACTGCTGGGCTTCTCACCTGCAAGGGATCCGAAGCTGTGAGTTTGAGGGTGTCGGGCTTATGCCAGACACTGAGCGCGGAGTAATGGATTTACACATTGGGACTTGTGCGCAGGTAGGCGGTGACTTTTATGTGTCACTTGTTCACGCACATCAAATGGCTTCATTCTCCCTTCGACTGTGGAATCGCCTGCATAACAATAACTAAAAACATGTACCTTAAGAAACCCACGCCAGACCTTGCTTGACACTTTGCTTCAAAATTATTCTTCTAGTAGTTCGTCAGACCATAGAAGAATCGCACCAAGCACTCGACGCCACTTCGGCGCAAGAATGCTTTATAGCCCGTTTCGCAGGGTCGAATCTCTCTGCCACATTCATCCTAGTGTCGGTTGGTTCTGTATAACCAATGCTCATCTTGCACTGGTAGCAGCAACCTACCGTCGTAGTTGCCTCCCACGACACCGTTTCTCTTATGTAGGCTTGACCTACGTGGCTACCACATCGACGTAACGGCTGCGTGTGGAGGTCCTCAGCTCTTTGCGCTGTTTCTGGCGACAGCTGACCGTAGTCCCGGTTCAAGATGGCAAGTCTGGTATCGTATGTCACAGCTTTTGACTCATCCCCCGCTCGAAACACACACTCTTGCTCCTCGAGACGTACCAGCTCGTCGAATCTCTGGGCCCAGCGCTCTACGTCTGTGGACCCAACTAGATGAGCGCGACATTCCAGTCGCTGTTGATCCAGGGAACGCCACCAGGCAAATTGCTCTTTGGTGCACCCAATGTGCACCTGTTGGTGTGCAATTTGCTGCTCCGAAGAGCGGCCTGTGCAGACGAAGTAAACCAGAGGAAAATCTGAGCCTTTGCTTTGGCCTTACCGCGCATCACCGGGACATATCGAGGTCGTAGCCGGGTAGTTGGAGGAGATATGATTTGCACAATGTCGTTTTCCGCTACTGATATGAATTAGCCAGATAAATGAATAAAATAAATACAGACGAGAGAATAAAAGAATTGGATTAGATGATCAGGTACTTACTCAAGAGTTGGTTTAGAGCCTCGGGCCCATTGTTGATCTTCTTTTGGAAGAGAGTGGTATTGAGCTCGCACCAGAGGCGAATCTCGCGAACCGACACATTCGGAGCCTGAGTTTCTCGATGGAGCTCACGATCTGGGATGATTGTCTCGTGGTAGTGTTCTTCAAGCGCGTCCTGTAATTTTTCAAGGGCGTCTCCACTCGCTTTAAGCTCTTCATTTATCATCTCCAAAAAAAGACTCATGGTCACTTTTTGCTTGTTCATGGGACGAAGAAATGGTTCCAGTCCAGGCAGAATCTGGACCTGTTCTTTAATAAAATCAACGGACGGTTTGCATATAACATTGAAATATGCGTCCACAAGGTTGACGAACGCACGCGGATCATATGGAATCTCTTCCGTGTCTTGGTGCTCCTAACACCGAGACAACAGGAAGCGATTCTCCTCGTCGACGATTGCCACTAACAAATTGTATAGTGTACACATTATCTGTGTAAGCACTGGGTTTGCGGCCGCATCATCTGCCGGCAAGGTGATGTCGATAGGTCTCATTGGGAAGCTTCTCGGCGGGTCGCGGGTAACCTCCATGGGTGTAGACATTTTACCTGTCGATGGGGGCTTTGTGAATCGCTGTCGTTTGAAATATTAAAGTAGATATGTAAGATGAGTTGGGGAACGAAAAGAAAAGAATTAGAGATGAGAAAAGAGGAATGAGGAAAGAGGAGTGAAGAAAGAGGGATGAAGGGAAAGCAATGAAGGAGAGATGTACCTAGATTCGCAAAGGGGTCGGGTCGTTTGTACGTGACAACAAGCAATAGATGAAAGTCCGAACAATCGAAATAAATAGGTAACTCAGATCATACCTAAGTCCCTAACCTAACATTTATAGCTTAGGCAAGAGATCAATTTATCTATTTACGAATGCCATTTCCTTAAAATCCGGCTGGATTGGATTTCCGACTTCATTACCCTGTTTCGGCTTAGTCTACTTGCACCGTAGCCAATGAATCCTGCGAGATTATCTCCAAACGGCAATCACTTCAAAGTGAGGCATACTACTTTATGCCCTGATAGGTAATTACCTAGATATTTCATTACGTGAGATAAAATGAATAATGGTCCAGAGGTTGAAAACAGGTACGGTATTGTTGTCGTGTTGTGATTGCGTACCTCAAACGGAAAAACAACATGTTCATCTGTTGTCCCATGGCAAAGCGACAAGGAAGTGAACAGCATCAGCTTCAACGAGAAGCTAAGCAAGAAACCCCCCCGTTACGCGCAGGTAACCCACCGCTTGTTTTGTGGCCAGGGGCAGGAAGTAATTTGCCCCTTTCCTCTTAATTTCTGGTAACCTTCATGCATTCTTTGTGATTCAAGCATGCCGATTTCGGTAACAATTGACGATTGAGAAAACTCGTATTCATTTCTATGCTGGAAGCGGCCTAAAGTCCGGCCACCTCCATCGACATGATAATCCATCAACACACGTCGCCCCTGTCCTGTTTTCTTGTTGAACCACCTCGGATACCACAGTCACACGAGGGTTAGATGGATCTCGACGGAAGCAGATGCAATGCAGGTCACCAACGGCCTGGTGTTCTCGTGTTGAGGACAGTGAAGTGTCGTGTTCGCTTGTGCCAGTAGACCATGATTGGGTCGAAAGCTCTATCCCACCTAGGGCTGCAACCTCGAGAAGAGAAATGAGTTTCACCATGGTAATACATTTGTCTCAGTCGGAGACTGATTGGTTGCTACTTCCGAACCAGTATGCTGTGTAGGTTCATGCTCGATTCCTCCCCTGAGGGTAACCGAAGTTCTCGTGTCATATCCACTTGATATAATCGAGATGACAGACAAGATGGCACGAGTTGTAGCTTTGACCAGACTCATATTCCGAATTGAAGGCGTCATACTTGTATCAGGTGTCATGGAAAGCTGCTTGCACCCGTTGCTCCTGCAAGAAGAAGCGCCGGCCGATTGTGAAGAAGGGGAGGAGATAATCTTTTTCCGCAACATCCTTAGCCAGAGAAATTAGAAAAATCTTGATTCTAAATCCATTATCTAACGCTGTGAAGTGAAGATTTGTGCATGGATGTGAACTGGACTTATTCAAGGCAGCCCACGTCAATATCTTGCCTTTCTGTGCTTATTCCAATTGGGGCACGTGGCCGAATGGTACTCCATCGATTGGTGCTGTATTATCGAGATACATGTATGCAATTAGGTATTTAACGGCTTTCAATTCTACTCTAGCTACTTAAATACCTAGGTACGTATTTGAGGTGCAGCAAATTCCGCGTCTGCCTCGACCAGAGGTTGCCGGTATGAAGCACATGTCAAGTCAGACCACTATTCTCTCAAAGAATGACTAGCCTTATATAGTTTCTCCCACTGTACAAGATTCTCTTTCGAATGTAATCACATTGCCAAGGCCATGCTTGGATAGAGAGTTTATGTATTCGTTGCGAATACACCGTCTCCAATCGCCGGCTTACCTCATCCAGGTAGCTAGCAGGCACCAACAAATAAGCATAGCCATCGCTGCCTTGGTGCTGACTCACTTCATTTTAAAGCCAGCTGGCATCAGGGCTGAGGCTTTTCTTTCCAAAATAACATTTCATTTCCAAATTATTACTCCAATCTTTTCCAGGTCATCACATTCCCGCATTCTACATTCATAATGGGCTGGTCCAAAGCATGCAAGTCTTCGCCCAAAACCATTGTCATCCTACAGTGGGGACGCAGCAACCAGCCATCATCGCCAGCCTTTCAATTCTGGACCTTGGATTGTCCTAAGGATGACAAAAACCATGGTGTTCCAACGCCAGTCGTTGTCCCTGGCAGGATGGATGAGCCTTATTCAATGGAATCAGGTCTAAATACTTCAACTTCACCAATTCATTTGCCACCCCTTTTGACGTATGATGCATCATCACACTCAATTCTGACTCATCACCTGATGGTCAACGATAACGTCAACGCCGAGTGCATTCGCTGGGGGCCTGGAATCCACCTCACGCAGATTCAAACCAAGGAGCGTCTGTTTTCTGGATGCCCGTCGAGCCTCGATGACGCAAAATATCTATCCCCGCCTGCCAGTATTCTCTCTCCCTCCGGCCTCCTCACTGCCGTTGCCATGAACAACGCTGATGGAACCATGGCTATCAAATACCGGATGAAGAAACTTGGCCGGGATTCAATTGCGTGCTACGACGTAGTTGAAGGTTACAAGTCTCAGGAGCAGACTCTTCGCGCCGTCGTGAAACCAGCTGCCCCGCGCGCCAACAAAGCACCTCCAAAATCCAACATCCCGGTGCACCTGTGTTCCATAGGGCCATGGATGCAGTATCTCCTGCTTATATCCCTAGGCCGAGTCAAGGACCAATCGAAGAACCTTCTTTCTGTCTACAGGATTCCAGAAAGCATGGCTATCTCTGACGCTTCCACCATGGCCGAGCCCAATAGAGATACGGGCATCCGCTGGCAGTTGCAGACATTTGAGCTCCCTGTGGAGGTGGAACATGTTGCTCCCGTGGTCTTGAGAAATGGCATAAAGCCATACCTGGCTATCTTTTACTTTTACAAAGGAGTCTTACATTATGCACGAGCCGAGTACGCTGGATCGGGCTCCTTGGTGGATTTTGTCGACAAGACTTTGTGTGTCCCTCACGTAACCGAGGCGTCCGCACCAACTCAAGTCATGGGGAAGCCCACACGATCAGCGTTCTCACTTTCGTCTCGGTTGTCAGTATTTTCTCAAGGATCCCGTACAGACGCAAATGTAGAAGACGTTGATAAAGATCCCCAGCAGAGCTCCCTTCCCCTTGCAGCAGAAGGCTGCCAACCTTACGTCATTGTCGCGAACGGCTTCATCTGGGTCTTCTATGAAGGAGCCGATATGAAGGGGACTTATGCTAGACGCAAAGTTCCGATTGAGGGTGAGAGATTGGACATGGGCTGGGAAAGTGCCTCGTGGGTAGCCCAAATTTCTCGAATGGATTCTATAAGTCACGAGGTAGATGGGTTCCCAGCGCATTTCATCCCGGTTGCTGTTCCAGGCGATTTTATGGCAATGTACTAGTTAGGTGATTTTAGTACGTCGAGAACAAGCCCTGATGATTTAATGAAAACTTGAATTTTTCCTCATTGGTACAATCGACTGTTTGAAGGTATTCGCCCAGTGAAGCCAGCTCTATTCACCTCCGTTACTTGACTCTCTAGTCCTTTCGTCAGTCTCAGAATTCCTCGGTGCATGACGGACAAGAAATTTTTGGGTTTTTATTCTTCCAACCCCCTTAAGCTAACTAGATCTCTAACTGCGACTAACCCAGTCAATTGGCATAGTCCAGTTGTTTGACCAAGAACTTTGAGTAAAGAGCTACTCATAGATCACACAGCCACCATTACTACAATCTAGCGACCCAGATCGATCAATGAATAATCCGTCATTGCGTGAGCTGTCAATTCCAAGCATATTTCCCCCAAATAGCGCGAAGTCGAGCTTAAAGCTACGTGTATCGTGCGTAAGGCAGACTGGTCGACTGGGATGTCATCACCGAATAACTCACTTGTATCAAGGTTTTATGCCACATTCTCTTCAATTGAGCTTCCGATGAATTTTCTCCGACTTCAAATCTCAATTATATCACCTCTATCTACGAAGAAGGAACAAACTTGCTACTGAACATGGGAAATCTTGAAGCCCCCAGGTAGCCGATCCTGAAACACGCCGTACGGGTCATATTTCTTGGCAACCGCGCGAATGTACTCGACATTCTTCTTCCCATACGTCTTCAGTGGATCTTGGGTGAAATCAGCGTAGTTCAGGTACTCCCACTCGACGTCGGTGCCCTGCTCGCGGCTGTACGCCTTGAGCGTCTCGCGAAACTCCACCATGCGCTTGCGGGAGAGCTGCTCCTGTGCCTCACCGTTGACCATGTGCTGGACCTGGAAGAGCACAGCGTTGTCCTTCTCGCGGTCAAGCCCGAGGACGTTACCCCCGCGCTCCTCGGAGTGCTTGGTGAATATTGTGGGGATTGACTGGAAGATGGCGTGGCAAATGAAGTCGCCATCAGGAGATTGAGCTTTCCAGTCGGCGACGAATTGTCGGTGGAGGTCGAGGGCCTTGTTGTAGAGCTTCAGGTTGTTTTTGAAGGTGATGGCGAACCAAACATTGCTGAAAAGATGATTAGCATTGTACCTCGATTGTAGATACGGGTTCTTACCGGTAGCCACTAGTCAATTCCAACTCGATCGTAAGATTCTTGTGCGTGTCTTTTCGCAGCGCCGAGTTATTCTGCGGAATGGCCAAGAACTCATCAAAAGCGGGAGGAGCCTCGACACCCGTGGTGTCAACGTATGAGACGGTGATATGAATGTCACCAACGTCGGGGGTGTAACTCCAGAAAGGAATGACAGAGCCGTTGGGGTAGTTGACAATGTTGTCGGTCCAGTTGTAATAAGCGTCAACGTGCTCCTTGGTGTAATTCTTAGTGTAGCCGACGAGCCCACCCCAGAGAAGATCGTCAGAAGGCACAGGCACAGTGGCGATGTCGAAGCGAGTGACGATGCCAAAATTGGCGGAGCCGCCTTTCAACGCCTTCCAGAGGTCTGAGTGCTCATGTTTATTGGCATTGACAATTTCACTGCAGTCGAGATTAAAATATGACGGGAATGCCAGCTTGGAAAGATGCTCACCCAGTAGCAAGGACCACTTCAAAGTTGACGACATTATCGGCACCAAAGCCAACTCGAGCAGCGAAGAAATTGTTGCCGCCTCCAGTGAGGAAACCAGCAACACCCACCGTGGCGGTTCGACCCCCAGGGGCGGTGATACCGTACGGCTCCAAGGCGCCGTAGACGTCGAGCCACCGTGATCCAGCGCCAATCTCAGCGACCTTGGTTTCGGGGACGTATTTTGTGTAATTAAGGAGACCTGCCAGCCATCAGTAAACCATTGAGCCACAACCCTGATCGTCTCCAGGGATCAATACCTACCTAGGTCAATGGTGACGCCCTTATTGACTAGATAAAGATTAGTTTCGGCGACAAAACATGGCTGGTCTCAAATGTACTCACTATTATTAGCACCAGGCCATACAGTGTGACCACCACTGCGAATGGCAAAGTTGGACTCGGTGTCGTAGGTCAACGTGGTGACAATCTTCGAGACTTCCTTGGCGCTCTCGGGGCGGACAAGACAGTACGGCTCCAGCTGCGACGACACGGAAAAGTACGACTTCTTGCGGGCCTCGTACTCGTCACTCCCGGGATAAAACACATTTTTGATTCCTGCTGCCTCGAGTGCCAAGCACTGCACGGTGGTTGGGGGAAAAAGTAAGTACACGCACGGCTCAAGCTGACGAGAGAAAAGGGAGGGAAACGAAAAAGCAATCTTACGGAGGACTGGTGCGATGAGGAGTTGAATGGGACTTGTGCCGCTTGAGAGGCGGCGATCCAGGAGGTTGCCGCAGCAGCGATGGAGGCTGTCCACTTCATTGTGAATCAAGAACGAGGAATTGCCACGTCGAGGCTTTTTGGTCTTGGCCTGCGGAAACAAGACTACGCGAGTATGGTACTAGGATGATGTGTGCAGAGGCCGCAAGTACTTCCCAACGTGGGAATGCCGTTCCTTTTGTCGACGAAATGAATCATCTTTGGGATTGTGCCGCTGTGCGGGACGTCTACAAAACCAACAATCCTCCCGACCTTTCCGTCTTCTCCTTCTGGCGCTCCTTGCAACATTCGGCATGCCTTTTTGCTCAATGTGTCGACGGAAGGGAAACCCTGCTCCAGCCCCCCAGTTCGAGGTATTTACGATGTAGCATCCATCCCGCGAGATCTCCATAAGAGATGCAGCAGGTCTTCCGGAGTGCCGATCGCCAACTTAATTAACGAAGCGTCCACGTTGTCTCCCGAAGCTCGGCCGGGGCTGGCAGTCGGTATTTGGCAGTGAATCGTAAGCTGCCGGTATATCTTGGTCATGGATGACAATCCTATACCGGGTGTTGAGGATTGCGGGTGGGATTGCTAGCCGCTTGGTACAGCTGCAGCGCGTTCATCTTCATATTTTGGAGACAACCGTTGCGGAGCGGCGTAATGGTGCAGGTTTCTGCAGCATTCAGAGCCCCTTGAATCTCCTTTGGGCCAAGAAGGTGATGAATAGGGTAATTGGTATTCCTGAAAGCAGATAAGTTGCTTTGCTGATTCAGAGCTTATAGGTCGGTGGTTCCGATGATGATGCTTTCCATGACCCTCGACTGAGACTGACAACAGTGATATGAGTATTCTTGATGACACAGATCATCACCAGCCAGTTTCCCAACCCCCTGCTGGTATTCGTTATATTTTTAAAAAAAAATCACAAGTCTTGGATGATAATGAGGTGAGCTGTTCCCTTCATAACGAACAGAAGAAACCCTACGCATCATATTCGAGTCCCCTTACAGGTGCAGCAAAACCCATCGTATTCAGTGGAGATGCGCTGGAGATCAGTACTCGAAATCACTTTGCACGCAAGGATGGACTCGTCAGAGCGCGGCATTTTCCCAAGTTCCACTGGGGAGAATCTTGGCTGTTGGCTCTAACTCATCCCAGTGGGAATGCAGGATTACGACCCTGGTATGGAGGAGCAGTGCAGCGTCGATGGGTGACAGATTCTTGCAATCAACAACATCCAGGATTGATTAGAAAGTCCAACGCTTATGCTCAATACGCTTATTTATTTATGTCATGCTCTCACGGTCTTTAAATCTTCTCGATCCTTCGGCGGAGGGGAGATCATTGCCCGTGCCGAGCCGGGTTTAGGTCGCATTGCACTTTTCTTTTTCCTGGGGGATGCAACGGTTGCTTAGGGCTTTGTAGAACTTTTGCATCTTGAATTAGGGCTCATACTAGGCTAGTCCGCAGTGAGGCTGCTGAAAAGTTGAGCTCATTCAACATGGATTGTCCTCCTTGGGTGGAAGATTGGTGGAGTCTTACGTGTTTCTGGTCTTGTCGTCTCTTCTCCCATCTCCCATCTGGTAGCCGCAGTTGTTCTTTTAGTGCTTCGTTTGGAAGAAGAAAGGAAAATTGCAAGTAGATACAAAACTTGGTCGATTGAAATGCATCCTTCCCGTCCCTTCGGCCCGGCCCATGTCTCTGAGTCTCAAATTCTGCTTCGTCATTCTCAATTGTGACAGTCGCTCCCATCTCACAAGCAGTCCACCATGTCACTCCCCGTGGTCAATGGCACCCAGGTAGCCATCCCTCCACCAGAAGGCTATGTCTGCGACTTTGAGAATCCGGCCATGACAACAGCGATGAATCGAAACGCCATCTGGATTTTTGGGGTCGAGTTTGTCATTGCAACGCTCTTTCTGGGACAGCGGATGTATACGAACATGTTCATTAAGCGGAAGTTTCTGGTGGACGATTGTAAGTCGATCCCAGGGGACCGGTTATCACCAATGAACTCAGTCCGGTGTGCTGAAGTTAACACAAATGCAGATCTCATCTTCTTCGCTTGGGTAGATATACGCCGATGAATCTGCTTTTAATCTCATTCAATTAACATGCCAAATGCAGTGCTTGTCCATCGGAGCCCAAGGATCCCTTCTCAACGCATATCACAAGAAATGGCTCGGTGTGCACGCTTGGGAAATGTCAACCGACAATAACAACTCGGCTTCACTGGTAAGGTTTCCTATTAGCTGCAGGGATTTCTTTTGGCTTATCACCTGTCAGTCTGTTTTAGCCACGACGCTCACGTATATTCCGACAACCATTCTCTCCAAGCTCACACTGTGCTTCTTCTACTACCGCCTCTCTCCCTCCCGATGGTACCGATACTCCGTCATCTTCACTGGCTTCCTCTGCGCCAGCAGTCTTATCGCCATTTGGTTCAGCATCATCTTTGCTTGCAAACCCATTTCGGCCGCTTGGGATGCTCGTCTTGCGGCCACAGCCAGCTGCATCAATCGTGGGCCCGTCTACGTGACCCAGGCCGCATTTGGTTGCGCCACGGACGTGATGTTACTTGCACTGCCGGTTCCCACCATTTGGGGTCTTCAGATGTCCAATAAACAAAAGTTGGGCCTGCTTGGGCTCTTCGCTATTGGGTCCGTCACATTGGTCACGTCTATCGTCCGACTGGTGCTTCTGTTGCCCAGCATTTCGAATCCTGATCAGAGTTGGTCGCTATCTGAAGGATGTCTCTGGGTGTACGTCCTAAACTGTGACAACATCAACGAGAAACTTGCTAACAGTGGGCAACAAGTATCGTCGAAGCCAACCTCCTCATCATGTGTGGCTCACTACCTACATTGCGCGTCTTCATCATGCACACGGCCCCTCGAATCCTTACCGACCGAACCCATAATACATCGACCAACCAACAAAGTGGTGGGAGCTACGGGCTACACACATTCGGTGGCTCCAACGGTCCGCGGCGCAAGTTTGACACTTTGGTAGAACTTGAGCACGATGTTCACTTCAATCGCCCGACACTTCGACCCGATCAAGTCACCAAAACCAACACTAGCGTGTTCGCTGGAGGGTCTGAAGACTCGCTGGAGGGCCATGCGCGCGGAGAGACGGGTAGCGAGGATGGCATTTTACAGACGCGAACGATGACGGTTCAATACACGACCAGTTAGCCAATGGTGCTGGATGTCTAAGTGTTGGGATGAGGCTCAGATGTCGACTTAAACACATGCGTATCAAAAATGGCGTTCGGATTGAGATGTAATGCTTGTTGTCATATCTATATACCACACAGAGACAGGTAGAAAACTCAGAACTCTATGTGATAATAATTCGAAATAATAAATCTAGCCCGCCGAAACATATCCAAGTTCTATTGCTTGAATACCTAGCATAGGCTGCTTATCGATCTTTTAATGATCTTTTGATACTGATCACATAAACAGCATCAGCTGCAATTCTCGTGACACACAACTAAAATAGAGGTCTCGTTCAATCATCACAAGAGACTCGTTTATAAGCTTTCTACTAAAGTTAAGACACTATGACATTTTCGTATCCCCGGGAGCGTGATGCTTTATTAGCGCTCAGCTGACGTCGCCGGGTGTTCCAGAGAATAAATCCATGAACGTGGATCTAATTGCCAGCACTTCCTATTCACTTGAATCTCGATTAATTTGCGAAAACTACGAATGGCTCGTTCATTTGTTCTTGGTCCCTTGGGAGACATTGCTACACGGCAAATCACCACATTACTGAACGGGGACATGCATGGTTATTCACCACTGATCAAGCTATCTGCGTTCATGTACTATTCCAAGTATGACTCATTGCTTTACTTTGTTCAACCAATACAACTACCTACCGCAATTCAATGAAACTCAGATAGACCCTACTTCTCTTCTTCCGGGACACTTTGAGCACGGCCTGATGTTGCGATTGAGACACGACTCTAATAATATGATGTGTGAGACACTACTTGGTAATTTCAAGCCAGGTGGTGTTTATTCATATTTCCTCACTCACCCTTTCATAATCGTTTCAAATCTGACCTAGGTTACCAAATGTAAGGAATTACTAGTGGCAAGAACATACGTTATTGAGTACGCTCTCAACCTTGCAGACAGGACGTGTACTTTGGAGAAGACTTCAAGCGCTCCTCATGATTGTCTCCAATCACTTCTATAAATTGATAGGCCTTGTTCAAGTTCACTCCATTTGGATTGATTACGACGCCTTTGACGTGTGTTCGGTGTAACTCGCATTGTCTCCAATCCTAACCTAGACTCTTCTATCTCAGCGTTCCCAGGAACACGTCAACAAGACATCTATTTAACTCCCTTCCCCCCATCTCCTCATCGAATAAGCACCGACTTGATTACCCTCACCGCCCGGAACCTACTGCAACAATTGCCATCTACCCCGACTTCCGGCATCATCTCTCAACGCTGATTCGATCCGAATCCGTGTGACCATCGGGCAGAAGACCGAAAACCACGCCAACCCCCACAGCTTGAGAGTCTGGGGGTGGATACTCGCCTCATCCGAAGCCAATAGCGTCCATCTCTCGGACAAAACTGCTATTTCCAGGTCTCGGGCTTCTTGCTCGAGTGGCGGCGCGTTCGGCAGATAATCCGTACAAGACGCTGATTGACCGTTATTCCGTGGCTGGAGAGTTGTCGTGCAGTAGGCTCATCGGTATTTATTGATCTCTGTCATCGTCTTTGCACTCATCTCCTGACCATTCACTGGCCAATTATTCCTCAGCACCAGAAAAAACAACCACAATCCTTCACAATGGGCAAGCCTATCGTTCTTCAGCTCGGCGACGACATCCGCTGGAACCATGATCTCTACAATGAGTTCAAGGACAAGTTTGAGATTAAGCGGTCATACAGCATGCCCCGCGCCGAGTTCATCAACGCCCTCAAGACCAAGGCCTTTGGCGACTTTTTCGCCATCTACCGTCCCTTCTGGAACACGGGCGGTGAGATGGGCAACTGGGACGATGAGCTGATTTCGCTTTTGCCCGCGTCGTGCAAGATTTACGCCAGCGCCGGAGCCGGTTTCGACTGGGTCAACACCGAGGCCCTGGCCAAGCGAGGTGAGTGTCAATTGACTGTTGCTTACGAAATGTTCTCCATCTGACTCGTGATAGGGATCGTCTACTGCAATGCTGCTGCCGCCTGCACCGAATCAGTTGCCGATGCAGCCATCTGGCTCATCATCTCTACCTTCCGACTGCTCTCCTGGTCAGCCGTGGCGGCCAGGTCAGGCGACAAGGATCAGTTTGTCGATGCCAACCGCAACCTGGCCCCCGTCTCCCGCAACCCCAGGGGCTTTAGCCTGGGAATCATCGGCTTCGGCCGCATCGGCAAGCGTATCGCCGAGAAGGCCTACAAGGCCCTGGACATGAAGATCCTCTACAACGACGTGATCCAGGCTCCCCGGGAGGTTGAGCAGCCGCTCGAGGCCGTTTTCCACAAGGATGCCGACACGCTTTTGGCCGAGGCTGACTGTGTCCTAGTCGCGACGCCCTTTGCTGGCGAGACGCTTCTTAGCAAGCAGGGTCTGGCCAAGATGAAGAAGGGCGCGAGACTGGTCAACATTGCCCGAGGCAAATTGATTGATGAAGCTGATCTCGTCGAGGCTCTCCAGAGCGGTCACTTGTCAGCGGCTGGTCTGGACGTCTTCCAGAACGAGCCTCACATCAGCCCCGAGCTCGTCAAGATGAAGAATGTCGAGCTTCTGTCACACAACGCCGGTGCATCATTGGACTCACACATTGGATTTGAGCGCTTGGGAATGGAGAACATCATCTCGTTTGAGAAGACGGGCAAGGCCATTTCGGGAGTAAATGTGCATCTGATTAAGCAAAGCAAGATTTGAGTTATACTGCATACGGAACGGAGAATACGGAATAAGGGATCAGGCACTCAATCAGGATGAGAAAACGGCAAAAACGAACTAGTTTGTATAATACCACGGGCCGAATAATGAACATAACCGAGCATGAACTGTTAAAAAATCACCGAAGTCCCATATGCCGAACAATACCACCTTCATCCTTTGACGTTCCCTTGGCACAGGAGGATTTAGGCGTTGAGGGTTTCAGGTGGGTCTGAAACTGAAGCCATTCCCATATTCAGCCTTGTTCTGATGGAAAAAGGGGAGGTGGTAGTGCATAAAAGAGGCGATGGCGAAGTATGCCAGGATGCTGGGATCTTGCTCCTTTCAGCTGATCATCAGGTAGTTTGTGTTATTCATCCTATGCTCTCAGGACACAGCCACAAGGTGGTCCAGTTTTCCTCTCCCCCCGGACCGCTAATCTTTCGCATCATGAGATATCCTCCGACTCCTACACGTGCGTTGGCGGGCTCGGGGCGGTGACAGGGCCAGCAGACGTCTTCCGCTGCCTATTCCGGGTTCTCGGAATGAGGATCCCCTTTGACGCGCGAAAAAGATGGGATGAAGATTCAGCCTGAATCGGTGGACGATAAATTGATTCGAGATTTGTCCACGTAACGCCGGCCAATAGCCACTGTCCGTTCCTGCAGCCCCTGTCACGCGCGGTGTGCATCAAGCCGTGTGATCGACGCAGAATCCCGATGTCCTGCACCCACGGGCCCGTTCCCAATCAAGAAGGTTGCCTGGTTGAAACACCGTCTTTGGGCTAATGTTTGGGCACGTCCAAGTCGGGCCTACTCCTGATCACTGCAATGGCTCATCTGATACCCCTGCTCATCTGATGCCCTTGGCCTATTACGTAGAAGCAGACCCTGACAAGGATCCCCCGCACTTGCTTTCCGGCCAATCGACTAACAAGACGGGGTCTTCCCTTTTTCGTGAAACGCAGCAGAATAGATTATAGGGGATCTTGTTCGGCAGACCGCCGAGAAGACAGGACGGTCACAGATGGAGTAGTGGTGTTCCGATATAGCAGGGATCCCGGTCCATCATCAACGTCCATAGTCGGGTGAGGTGTGATGGGAGACGCGGCGTCAAAGGCACGAGACGGTTGACATGTTCGAGGATGCCTGCTCGACGCAGTATTCGTCGCCAGATATATTAAGGGAAGGAATCGAAAGGGCCGAAAAAGCAATTTGAGAGTAGCCGCATTCATCGCAATCTTGCTTCTTCACGTGTAAATATTTGTTACTGGAATTTGTGAGTATATACTACCCTGGTGGACTGTCCGAGGCATCCAAGATGGATGAACGACTATATGAATGCATCTAGTTCCTATGGTTGTTTCTTTTCTTCAGTCCTCTTCAGTTCAGTCCTTTCCCATTCAGTCCTTTCCATAGTCTTGTTTTGTTATCGCTATTGAACATCACACTCATTCTTCAAGTTTCAATATGCGTCCATTCCTTTACCTCGCCGCCTTGATTGGCGCTGCTTCTTGCGCTCCGGCGTCTCGACCTCTCGTCCCAAGAGACTCCATAACCTCCGAGGGCTTCACCATTGCTGATCCTGGCGGTATCAAGCAAGTCGAAGTCACTGCCAACAACACCCTGAATGGTACTATCCACCAGAACACCACCACTCACGTTTCTATCAATGCTGTGACCGCCAGCCTCCCTCTGCACTTTGTCAACAACTTCAGCGGTGGCTCCGTCAACGCTTACATCTCCGGCTTGGACTCTGACGGCGCTGTCGTCTTTGTCGCTGCTGATGGGTCCCTGATCTATCCCAGCTCTGGTGGCTCTTCAACCCCGGTCGAAATCACCGAGGACATTGCCATTCCCATCAGCGCAGAGGGCCAGACCCTCGACTTTACCATTCCTATTGAGATTAGCTCCGGTCGTATTTACTTTGTCGAGGGTGATCTCACCTTCTACATGGTTAGCACTGGCACCGGCGACGGTCTGGTCCAGCCCTCCGTGACCAACCTCCAAGACGCGAGCGCCGATCTGAACTGGGGTTTTGTCGAGTTTACTTACACCAACGCAACGCTCTACGCAAACATCAGCTACGTCGACTTTGTCGGCATGATCCTCGGCATGTTGCTTGAAGTCACTGACGGTACTAACCAGAGCGCCTACGGTCTTGAAGAGGGCAGCGTTACCAACATCTGCAACGACCTCGTCACCCAGACCTCCTCCGACGGTTTCCCCTGGAGCTCCATGTGCATCGCCAACACCGCCGGAACTCCTGTCCGTGTGTTGTCCCCCAACGACTACAACAGCGTCAACTCGGACGGCTTCTCGGCCTACTGGACCGACTACGTTGACCAAGTCTGGACCAAGTACGCCAGCGAGACCCTGACCATCAACACCCAGACCGACTCTGGCAGCGTTGCTTGCACCGTTTCCGGAGATGAACTCTCCTGCGACGGTGACAACCGCAGCTACGCCAAGCCTGTCGCCGCCGACATTTGGGGCTGCAACAGCGGACCCTTTGCCATCGAATCTGGCGACAACGCCATTCACTACGCTGTTGTCCCTCGTCTCTGTGCTGCCTTTGTGCGCTCCACTCTTCTTCTCGACGGTGGTGACACACAGCCCAGTCTTGGGCAGGATTACTACTACACTGTTGATCCTACCAACCACTACAGCCGCGTTGTTCACAACTACGAGTCGGACGGTAAGGGGTATGCGTTTGCTTATGATGATGTCAACCCTGATGGAAACGAGAACGCTTCTGGTACGGTTTCGTCGGGCAATGTTGCTGGCTTGACCATTTACATTGGAGCTCCCCCCTCTTAAGGGCTTATTACTCCTTGTACATACTTTTCGTTGTCTTGGTTTGTTATCTTCTGTATATATAGTTCGCCCGTACATAGTACAGTTATTTTGAATATACATCATCACTTCCCATAGTATGGGAACCTTTGCGGTTTTACCGTTCGGATTGAAATTGTACAGGCTTTGATTCTGCATATCCGTACCCCTGACTTCCCGCTACTGCGATCATGGGTGACAACGTGACTGGCCCTCTGACGCGATGCCTGTCAGCAGACGGGGGTCTCTAGAGCACTACATTTCGCACTACGGCTTCCAGCTTTGGTGATGACTTCTTCAATTTAGCTGCCAAGACAGGGCGCATGAACTGAACGCATGGCCTCCTTCGCTGTAACTAACCTAACTTTCAGTGACCCTTTTCATCCTCAAACACTGACGCGCAACATAAAGTTTTGGTCAGCATCTGCAAAGGGAACCCGCAATAACGACTTAAACAGAATGCAATCATTTCTAGGGGTCTAACATTTTTCATGGATCCTAAATGCTCATTTGAGCGGACGCGGCCTGTACAAGGTCGAGAGAAGCGGCTCGTGTATCTACGCGAGGTTGTCCCTTTCGACTCTGCGATGCCAAACACGACGCAACCAGTTATACCAATGGTGAGTACGAAACACGTCCCTAGTAGAGACTTGAAGTCGACTGAAAACTTTGTGTGTGTTTTTTTCGAAGTTCTGTGAGCTGTTTGAAGATATTGTTAAACCTCTCAGAAGTGAGATGTAACGGACCAAGCGTTGGATAGTAATCATGGTCTAATTGCTCTAAGACGTTTTTATATTGCACTGTGACTTTTTAGTCAGGTCGTATGCTATGTTTATGAACAAATATTCCGTTCAAGTTATATAGCAATGCCTGGCTCTACTGGGTGCTTGTGATACAGGTCAGAGGAGATTACATGTGTGCAGTATACGTACCCGACGTGGAAGAACTCATAGGGAACAACACAAAAGGTGGACGATTTATTTTATCAAGTTAGACGAATCATCTCATTTCACCTAAATGTGTGTATTTATCGTCGATTTCTTTGAGTATAGGCTTCGTCGGTAGTAACCGTCTCTAAGCGCATTAACGTACAACCTTCCTGCTACTTTGCAACCTAGTTACCCCCTTGATCCTATTTCGTAGGTGATAGTTACTTTATGCACCCATTGCACTTCGCTTTCTCAGGCAATGGTAATTTAATCGTTAGATTTGCTTCCTGAACTGAGCTTGCTTAGTTTTCACATTAGGCGCGGTACTAGAGACTTGCGAGTCATGACCAAGTGATCGCATCGGGGTTCATTAACTATCTAGTTTCCACTCCTCTATCACATGGGTGCAATTTTCCATCTTCTCTTATATCTTAAAATGCTGAAGTTTAATGCATCTCTGTCAACCAACTCTTACGTCTCCGCGCAGTTCACCCGCGAGATTGAGAATTTCAGACACTCTGGGCTCCCAAATGCAGATTCCCTTGACTATCAATGACTCAAGGACCGGGTACAAAGGCAAATCGAAGATGTACGTAACCCATCAGCTCCAACATGAACACATCAGTGCAGGTTTGTAGTGATCACTCGGTTGCCTCGCCTATCTCGGCTAACATGCAACTTAGTGCCAACGCCATCCAAACCATTGACAATGCCACAATGGCTTTTTTGTAAACCATCTTGACAGGCATCCTGTTGCCTAATCGCTGGGTCTCTTGAAACTCGTTTCTAAAGTGGTTCGAATACGTAAGCTAGTGGAGATGGACATTTCTTATAAATGGACATGAGAACGTGCTTGTGCGATGAGGAGTGTTTTGTCTTTCTCGTATTCACATCCCTCATCACATCTTACAGTTTACCCACGTATTACAACCCCCAATCATGGCTAGCCAGGACCCCAAACACCGTGAGGCTCATCCCTCGTCAAACCTTCCGCAAAACCTGGTCAAGGACTGGGCGGAAATCGACCAATATACGATGTCGCACCTCCACCCGGCTTCACGTGGAAATAACGCTGCCGTAAACTCCGTCCTGGAGGACACTTTAGCTGCGGGGAAAGAAGCCAGAATGCCTCAGGGAAACGTCTCGCCCGCTTGGGGAAAGTTCCTCACCATACAGGCCCGCGCCATCAAAGCCAAGAACGCGCTCGAGGTTGGCACTTTGGCTGGGTTCAGCGCCATTTGGATGGCTACCCAGATCCCAGACCTGCACTTGGACACCATCGAGTATGTTCCCAAGCACGCCGAGGTGGCGAGAAAGAACATCAGCGCGGCGGGGGTTTCGGACCGAGTCACTATTCACCAGGGCGCAGGCTTGGACGTCTTGACTGGATTCGAGCGTGAAGTTGCAGAGGGTACACGTCCTCGCTTCGATTTTACCTTTATCGACGCAGACAAGTTGAATAGCGCTGCGTATTTCGACTTTGCCGTCAAGATGAGCAGACCGGGTTCCATCGTCATTGTGGACAACGTCATGGGACGATTCGGCATCAAGGTGTCTGAAGAGAACCCCGAGGAAGAACACGCAGCCGGAGGAAAACTTGTGATTGAGAAGGTGGGTAAGGATGAGAGAGTCGATGCTACAGTGATGCAGTTTGTTGGAAGTAAGGGCTACGATGGGTATCTGATTGCACTAGTTTTGTAAACTCAAGGGGATAGATTGGATTGCATAGAGTGTGGTTTTGATAGATGAGTTAGGTAGAAGGCTTCGGTTGGTCAATTCTATACAAAACCTCTGCAACATTAAACCAGCCCTCATACTCGATATCATCCGTCGTTTCCTCCAGATCATAGTGATAGTGCCCGCCTCTCTTCTCTTGATCCTTTCCCTCGCCTGCAAAGCAGTGAGTATGCTCCATTCTCAATCCTAAGCCTTGATCATCTCCAGAATGAAAGACGCTCAGGCACACCAACGGACCGTCAGTGTCAAAGAATCTGAGCCACTTCTCGACGTCCTTTCGACTTCTGAATGGCTCGCAAGGAAAGTCAGGCATGACGTGGAGTTTGACTTTTCCAGCATGAACCACAAACACACCTCCCAGACTGATGAGCTTCTTTCCGTAGGTTGATTCAATAGCATGTCGAATGGAATCGGTAAAGTTGGTGGTTCCTTTTCTTCCCTTTGCTTTGATGTGAAGTGCCGGGCCACTTTGTCCATCACAGCCCAGGAGATTGCACATGAGACCAAATCCAGTCTCCTTTCCAATCCTCTCGCACTGAACGCCCCCATCTTCTTTGATCTTGGCGTAGTGCGTGTTATTATTGAGCTGATCCTGCGAGCCAGATTCCCACGCAACATTCGGCATCAGTTCAGTGTTGAGTCCAAGCACATGAAAAGGCCCGGCCCCTGCACCGATCAATAGACCCTGGTCCCGTGGTATTTCCATGAGCTCGGAGACCGAGACCAAGTCGTATGTCGCCTTCAAGTTCGGTGATGGCATAAGATTAGGCTGACCACCGATATCGGCGATGCGCACGTTACCAGACAGGCCAGAGCCTGCGAGATGAAATGGGGGCTCTCTTAGATCAGGAGGTACCGATACGACTGCGCTGGATGTGGTGAAGTTGGACTCGAGGCCATGACGAATGGCAGCGGCAAGATCGTCGAGTGAGGGAGGGGCAAGGTGCAGTTTTTGAACCGGCCATTTGGATTCACCCATGGCAAGTGTTGGAATTCAAGTTAGTCAGCAATGAGGCTTCGTTTACTTCTTTCTCGAGAAGATACTCAGAGCGTATGGAAGCTTGAAGCATCACGGTTGACCGTCTGATGGTGAGCAAGGCGGGGTCTCGGCTTCATTCCGCTGCCCCGCTCAGATGACGGCGTCAACTCCGGTAGCATCTTACGTGATATCACGGGATGTGAAGAAGGTAGGGTGAAGACTCTTGCATATTAATAGACAAACCATACTGTGTATCTTATGTTCAAGGAGTATCAGCATCAATACATTCCCCCTATAGTCCTTCATCCTAGGCCTCGACTATGTCCATCAAGCGACACTATTTACGGCTGTGAAGCTGGAATGAATGGTCCCGTTCCCTTTAAATAACGAAACATTGCTATCGTTACTTGCTCTGTGAAAATTCTACTTTGCATTACATCCTCGGTCTAAAGCTTCGCCCTGCTTCGCTGTCTGGCCTCCTTCTCCCTGTCCCTCAGAAGTCTTCTCAAAATCTTGCCGCTCGCACTCTTTGGAATGACGTATATAAACTCAATACCACCCTTCAACCACTTGTGTCTGGCTTTGTGATCCTCCACATGCTTATTAATGCTCTTGATCACCTCTTCGTCTGTCGTGCCGCTCGTTTGGGGTGCTTTCACAACGAAAGCCTTCGGCAGTTCTCCAGCAGCATCATCGGGGACTTGAATGACGGCGCAATCAGAGACAAAGGGGTGATGGAGGAGATGGGCTTCAAGTTCAGCCGGAGCAACCTGGTGACCCTGTTATTCGGTCAACATAGGTACTCTTAATACCAGATAATGAGAGGGAGGCCACGTTACCTTGACCTTGATCAGCTCCTTAATACGATCGACAATGAAGACGTGTTCGTTCCCAGATGGTGCTTTTCTTATGACGACTTCGTCCCCAGTCCGCATCCAGCGCCCATCCTCATGCCACACGAATGTTTCCGCATTGGCCTTCTCGTTGTTGAGATACCCCAGGACAACCGTCGGGCTTTGTATCAGCAGCTCGCCTGGTTTGTCATACTCGACAATTTCCTTGCCATCTGGGTCTATGATCTTGGCCTTGGTGGCGGGCATCACTGATCCTACTGAGCCGAAAAGAATGTCGCACTCACTTGTTGATGCGACCACTGTACAAGTTTCGGTAAGTCCTGCGTGGGTTGTCAGCGAATAGTACAATAAATCGGACCGTGATTCTTACCATAGCCTTGACCAATGTGCCATTTTGGAAATAGCTTCAAGAGATCATCCGCAGTTTCACGTCCTAGCGGCGCAGCACCAGTGTACACGAATCGTATACTACTCAAATCGTACTTCTTGCATTCTTCTTGCTTGCTCAACAACTGGATGAGGATCGGAGGCACGACGCTGATCTGCTGGATTCTGAATCTTGCCACGGCAGCCAAGAATGAGTTGAGCTCGAACCGCGGAAGGACAATGAGCTCATCCCCTCGATACGTTCCGAGATGTGTGACCGGCACCAGGCCGTAGATGTGACTAAACGGTAGCACACCTAACATGACTTGGGTTTCGATGCCATTGGCTTTTCGGCCGACAGAGTCGTAGGTGGCCTTTTGGATGATGTTTGCGATGACGTTAAGATGCGAGATCTTGACTGCTTTCTAAAGATAGTTAGTAGGAGCCGAATCGGGTCAGGATAGGTATGCTGGACTGACCGGAAGGCCAGATGTGCCACTGGAATAACACAGGTATGCAACCTGCCGAGCACCCTGTCCTGGGGTCCATTTCAAAGGCTTGAGCTTTGGTAGGCCTTTCCCTTGTTCTATTAGATCATCTATCGTCTTGAAAGATGGTGGTGTTGTGGTGTTGGGCATCGGCAAAATGAAGACATGATCACGACTGATGCCAACTGCATCACTGGCTTTGAGTGCTGACTCTAGCAAGGGAACGCAGGTGAAGAGGGCTTTGGCACCAGAGGTCCTCAACTGATGTTCGAGTTCAATAGCCGAATACGCAGCGCTTGCGGGTGTGACGATGCCGTTGAGTAAATGGACGGCATGCGTGAAAGGTACATAGTCAACCTATTCTCATGAGTCAAGCACCTCCGGGATATAGCTGAATTCACTCACTGTATTGAACGAATAAAGGCCGACAACCTTATCCCACTCTGTACCCTCAACAGGATCGAATTGAAGTTCTCTTCCGATTGCTCGAGCAAGGAAGTCTTCCCGTTCAATCACCTCAGCAGCTGTATAAGTCTTGCCCGTTATACCGCAAGTGTATGGATTCCGGGACTTTGCTATGGGGAACCGGCCATAGCTCTCATCGGCCATGAACTCGGCAATAGTGACTGAGTCAGGCGGTTCTGCAATCCTCGTCAGTAGCGAACTAGGTGTCACTGCGACCAGCTTACCGATGGGCAATTGAGGAACCCATGCCGGCGCGGTGAAAACCATGGCTACTTTTTTTACTCGGTGTGCCAGGACGTAGACTACAGCCTCGATAATGAGTGAGGGGGACCACGAGACCTCTCGCTCTTTAAAGAATCCTGCTGTACTACCTCCCGTTGCCGCAGCATCTTATCGCACAACCGTTACGCCTCGGTCCAGATTCCTTTGATGCTGCAAGATGACGACTTTGGCCTAGTGACCTGGTTTCTTCCCCAGTCTTCCCCGCATTGCAAATCTGGGGCCGACAAGGGCTGCAGACCAAATCTCTCAGTTAGTCAGTCAAGGGCTGGGAGAGGAGCTTCCTAAGGGCAGACAAAGCAAGTTGAGCTGCGTTTATAGCCAAATGACAGCCCGTCGTCGTCAATCCTTTGTCATCTTTTTACTATTCAACTACTTTTCTGACAGACTTCAAAAATCTCAAAGTATCGGGGTTGCTCATTTCGGGATCTTTTCCCTTGCCGTCTTAGTTCCGAATGGGCTCCCGCGGCCTAACAGCTTGGTGATTTGTTGAGAGGGCGGGGTAATACAGGACGATGCTACCTGGCCCTCGATCTTCTCTCGGTTAACCGGAGAGGGAATTCCAGGCGGTGTCCTCAACGCAGGGTCGTCGTGCAAGGATGGGGCATCTTACTGGACACGTTTGCTGTGGTTATTACTCCGTAGACGGTGTTGTGCTGACGTCTTGTTTATTCACCGCCAGTCATCTCTCATTGGGCGCTATACGGGAGTCGCCGATACACTGAGATGACTCAGATCAGGAAGATCAGGTCCAGGTGAGATACAGGATGCCGCCGTTACATTCTCTACGCATCGGAGAATAGTAGATGGCAAGAAGACAAATGTTTGCCTCTCCGTTCATTTTTCTCAGTTTGGTTTCCTCTTATTTTTATCCGACTCGATTGCTCGCTTCAAAGAAGTCTATTCAAGAATGCATCATTCATAGATAATAGATAGCAGATAGATCTCTTGCTATAGCGTGTACTTAAAAGCAGGATGTCTGTGACCCAGGTCTTCGACGTTCCTTTCACGAAGACGATATCTCTATCACCACGCTCACGCTTCTTGTTCTCCACCCAACAATAGATCATGTGTATACAAGCAGTAAGAAAACACATCACCAATGAACCTAAACTGATGGCATGACCGAGTCTGTATTCAGGCCTAGGCTATGTCAGCTTACACTTGGTAGTACTGAAGGAGTTGCGTCCTTACGCGTCTTGACTGCGGTATATAAATGATGCTGGAAAGGCTGCACAGTTGGCAATGGCAATCAGTAAGCCAAGGCCAGTAGCTCGCACATAGTGAGGTGCCAGATTGTTCGAGAGCCAGCCCTGATAAAACATCTTAGTGGCGTGTAACAAGATTTATGGACTCATTTGTCACTGATTACTCACCATAACCATTGCTGCTCCTGGGTAAACGCCAACAGCCACTAAGAAAGTGCCCCCGTACCGAACGGAGCTTTTGTCTGCTACCAGCAACATGATGTATCCGCCCATTGCCAAGACACTTCCAGATGCCATGATAGGGCCTCGAGCTTTGACTCGATCAGACATTACAGAGGTCCCGAGCACCGCGAAGAAGGCGGCCATGTTTGGAGGAACTGTAAACAACTGTGCAACGGTTGCATGATACCCAAGGCCATTGATGATGCTAGGAAGAAATAGAGAGTAGCTCTATAAGGTGTCAGTCACTTAAAGGGATAGCACTGTGTACCTGAATAGCCTTACATAGAGGGGAATGAGAAGAAACATCCATGCCAGCGCGCAAAGATACGTCTGTGGAGCTAAGCAAGCCATTTTGACCCAATGCCACCTGAAGTGTTCATCATTGACGTTCTCTGTTGTGGTCGCACCATGTGAATCTTCTCTTAATCGGATCATTGTCATGAGTTTCTCTTCTTCTGTGAGAAACTTGGCGTCTGCAGGTGTATTTGGCATCATAAAAAAGCAGACGGTTCCGAAGAGTGTTGTTATGATACCCTCGACTAGGATGAGGTTAGCAATTTATGCTCGGAGCAAGCTTGTGATACTTACTGAAGAAGATCCAGGGCCAGCGATTGTAGCCATCATGCTCAATTTTGGCCAAGCCTGTCGCCAACAAGCCACCAAATGCGCCCGACAGAGGTGCCGCGCAGTAGAAGAGTCCAATGCGGTAGACCATCTGGTGGCGACGAAAGAACATGCCAAGGTACACCAGAATACCTCCAAGAAGGCCACCCTCAAAGGTCCCTAGAAGTAATCGACAGACGACTAGGCCAGCAAAGGACTTGGTAAATCCCATGAATGTGCAGACAATTCCCCAGCCAGTGATCAAGGTTGGCAGATACACGCCGGCTTTGACATGTTTCACCAGCCAGTTTCCCGGGACGTCGATGAGGATATAGGGAATGAAGAAGACGAGCAATGCAATGTTGTACTTGTTTCCTTTTGCTATTCCAAGATCGTCTGTGAGGCCGTCGATTTTAGCATTACCAATATTGCTCCTGTCGATGAACGCCAATAGCCTATAGTATGTTCGCATCAGAGTGGCTCAAAACAAGAGAGCATTTTTCTCACCATATACCAAACAGCCAAGGCATTATATGAAGGTCAAGCTTTCGGTCAATCGCCTTGTCCAACTCGGGATCAAGATCCGTATGGGTCTGTTGACGACGCAGTTCTTCAATATGGGTCTCGGACGGCTTTCCGAGCTCTCCAAGCTCGACGTCAGAGGCGCCATCGTGAGTATGCTCTTTTTCCTCCATCGCGTTTTACTTGAAGCGTAGGGAACGGGCAGAGGGGATTCGCGGAGATGAGGACAAGGTCAGCGTTAGGGGCACAGAGTTCCGAGAAAAGCAGGTTATTGTCACTATTGAGTGACTGCAACACCTCTCCCCATTGAAACACAGTAGGACGCGTATTTATAAGTGCTGACCAGGCAATTTGTGATCATCGTGGTCCTATTGTGTGCCTGCCATTACGCAAAGTCCGGGGCATCTTGCGGGGAAGTGCGGGGGAATGGGCGAACCTGGGGTTGTGGTCGGCTTCTTCGACGCTGAATAGCCGACCTCGAAACACTAGTTCAAGGATGGACATATTTTAAGTAGGAATTCCGACGATCAATTTACAAGATCGAACGATTCCCGGGGGAGCAAGTGCTAGGGTTACCATGGTAGTTGTGGAGGAGCGTTATCCTGAGCCATCCTTATGACCGTGCGTACGAGATGTTGGTTCGCAGGTCTTCATTATTTGGGAGATTGATAGGCGAGAAGTGCGATCGGCGGATGGTAATACAGGCCATGTCTTGTAATCTTGACTTGTCAGTGCCGTCGGCACTTCCTCACGTTAGTAGGATGACCTTAGGATGTCTGCGAGGGGTCACCTATATCGCCTAGTTTTCGTAGTATCTAATGTCTGCTTGTTTAGCTGAACGACTCTTGGTATTAATCTTTAGTTGGGGGATATAAATTGGATACGTTAAAGCTTTTCTTGTGCACGTGAGGTGACTCCCGGTGCTCGAACCGATACCAGTATGCGTGCGAGCAAAGCTATTGGACGCAAGTATACCAAAGGTATTCAATCCAAGAATAGCAAAGTCCTCACATTTCGCCTCTAAATTTATCGATTAGAAATAAGAAAGCACAAATCAAGTCCAAAACTTTTCATCATATCTTTTATTTCAGTTTATTCATTTTTGCTTTTCTCAATAAACCCCCAGAACATCGCGTAGTGTCCGGATGTTTTACGCAAATCCGACTACCCTAGAGATTTACCAGGTCTTGGCGTTGTCCAGTGCGACATGCCAAGACAATGCGACAGAACCAAAAGTCACTTCTATTGTGGTAACATGCGTCTATACGAACTGCTGTTTCAGTGATCATCTAATTTGATGTGATTTTGCATAATCATTACGTCGTCAATTCGGTCCCCAAAACACCATGCCAGCTTCTTTTCCTGTGCTAGTTCCTCCACCGCAATGGTCTGAGGACGCTCGCTATAGCGATGCCTCGGCGCGCTTCTTGGCCAGTCCACCGACTTTCTCTGCCGCGGCACTGAGAGCGACGCGATCAGCGCCTTGAATGGTTGCCTGGCCATTGACGGCGACTTGCTTGCCCTCCTTGAAGAAGAGAAACGTGGGCATGGCGGTGATGCGGTACTCGCGAGCGACGTCCTGCACGTGGTCGACGTTGACCTTGGCGAACTGGAAGATGTCGGGGACGCTGTGCTTGTCCGACAGCTGCTCGAAGACGGGCTTGATGGCCTTGCAGGGCGGACACCAGTCGGCGTAGAAATCGAGGGCGACGTAAGTGCTGGAGTCGAGCAGAGCGCGGAGCTCGCTGGACGAGTTGATTTCCTTGACCATTGCTTTCTGGTTGATGTGCTCTGATTGGATTGGAATTTGCCCGAGCTGAGAATTCTTGGGTGTGTTATGACAGGGATTCTGCGCTCAGACGTGAAGAGTCTCGTGGTTGTCGGAAGAGTGATTGAGAAAATTGTGAGATGATGGGAATGTTTTGGGCAAGATGTGATTCCGAAATAACGACTGGGATCAATAGATAAATACTGATAGTAGCAGCCGAGTATTGATTGCCTTACAGAGGGCTTACACCTCCCGTAGAACCATGACAGATGGCGATGGAATCTTTGTGCTTGCAAATCTACGTCACATGACATTGCGCTATTTTAACCCCTCTTCTCTTTTCTGCGTCTCGCCTCCCGCCCATCAAGGTGCCTGGACAAGGTGCTCGGACAAGGGCGGGAGGGAGGTGGGAGAAATGAGCAAAGCTGGATGAAAAATTACATAAGATGACCGAGCCACATTTGAAGTGGCTGAAAGTGTGGCTGTGGCATCCGATTACAAATGCGGTCTGGACTGGTCTGATATTCTCCGGAATGTGGCTGAGACACGGGGATAAAATGGAAGCAAATTAGAAGGATGGATGGTGTGATGGAAGCAGCAGCTGATAGATGGACGGATCTAGGCTAATGGGCGAGAGTCGGACAATTCGGGGTCATGACGGCCTCGATTCAGCAGCTGGCTTTGTAATATTTATCCAGAAAGGAATGAACTGACTAAGTGCTGCGCGAAATCGCCTTGGAATCATTTTAGTGACCTTCCAACTACTCAAACCTAACAATAGTGGCTGAGACCGAAGCCTCCAAATCGGCCTAGAAAAGGCTCGGCAGTCCTTGGTTGCTTCTTTTCTCTCGGAGGCCGCGTTTTAAACCATGTTAGCGAGGTGCGAGTCAACTTACCTGACTGTTGGTCCGACGGCACGACACGACTCCTGGTCAATTCTGCGCCGAAGGCACTCCGAGAACCCGCGTCTCGGCCCTGGTACCGACAGTGCCAACACGAGCTAACTGGAAGCGCTGGCGTGTTGCTCGTGCACACGGGAGTGAGCGACGGCTATAAAACGACAATTGGGTATACGTGTGCATTGGGTAGGTGTTGTGATACCGGTGTGGGAGGGTGTCCTGATGAAGGCAGTGGTCGGTAGGCCGAGGGAGATAGCAGAGGCTACTCGGGTACCTTAGACCATCGCACATCGGCCATCCCCCCCAGATCCGCCTCCATTCTTTTGGTCGGCTTCGGCACGAAGAAAGAAGAAGGAAATGCTGGATGATCTGCAGCAAGGCAAAGACCCCGTCATGACGACGACTGCTACCCCTCTCTCTCTCCATCTTTCCCCCTCAAAATGGGCTCTGGAATGCGAAGCTTGGTGGGAAAAAGCAACAAAAGGCTGCCTCCCCGCGTTGTTATGACAAAGATTTTCACGGAAGACGGGCCTACTTTCTCCTCCCTCCACCATTCTAATCTGGTGAGACACTCCAGCTGAATCTCACGATGGAGGCACGAGGCCGAGTCGATACCGGATGCAGAACAAGCCCCGTAGGGACTATCTAACCATCTGCTCAATGGCCTTTTATTGCTCCATCGGACCACAAATTATGCATTTTTTGATCTTATTTCCTCGTGAAGCCACCTGCGAATGTACGATGTCAAGAGCGAGCTACCGGAAGACGCGGCTTACTCCTTTCGGGGCCTGTCGCGTGGTGGCAGACATCAAGTTTGACCGAGTCGCATCTATAAACTCGTAATATAGGAAATAGTACGTGTATTCGACGGTCGCGCATACGGGTATTGGCAGAATAGGCAATTGGTGAGGCTCAAAACGGTTCGTCCACCGAAGCCACGGCGTCCCAAGGCGGCGTTCCAAGGATGGCAACACCTGATTGAACGGTAGAAGCGTTGGCGGTTCCTGCAGCCGACTTTACGCTGCGTTGCAACCCAGCAATGCACAGGTGGCATGCACTCTCGGTATGCCTGAGACGGGTCCAGACGCGAAGTAGCGAGGGAGGTCTAGAATGATTTCTTTCCTGCATCACATTTATTTTAATTTTCCTGATTTTCTTTCTGCCGCGTGGGAGCAGGGACTCGTTGTACGGGGTGGCCCTGTCCTGGTCGACCTGCTCACGTCACCCGTTGGTGCTTGAGCATTGAGCGTGGCGCCAGGGGGGGACGATTCTCTCGGAACGCTACTGTGACGGGCTGAGATTGGTTGCATTCGCTCAAGGAATAGAGCGACAAGGGGAGGTGAAATCGGCAAACCAGCATGCAGAAGAGCAATATTCGCGGATCAGAGCAATGTGCCCCGAAAGCCATGCCCCCCGTCCTCCTCGCCTCCTCTCCCCCTCCCTGGAATCGTTCCGTCCATACAACGGCGGCCAAGAGACAAAGACGAGACGATAAAACTCCATAAACTCCATGCAGGCGCACACGTATACACCCGTGTACCGTATCATCTACGGCGCAAGTTAGAGATAGGAGAATGGAGTCAGGTCATGTTATTCTTCAATAGTTTCTGGAACCTCTTGTGCCTGTTCCACACACACTTGATGAGACACGCTCACCAAAGCCACATCGACGCCGTCTCTTGACACGGTTCACCTCTCCCGCTAGTTCTCTACCACCGAAAACACCCACGTTTTTTTCTGCTCCCTCCCTTTCCCAACCCGACACGCGCAACCGAGACCAGAACGGTACGCCGTCTGCGCTCTATTAACATCCCGGCTCCATGGCTTGGACAGTCTTTGAAAGGCTGGCTTACCCCGGTCTGTCCAATCACGGTGCTGAGTCCATCATGGTCCAAGACCGACGGACTCGTGGCTATCCGCCCCTCGGTGTTGGGTTGGGTAGGATCGGTAAACACCGCCTGCAAAAAAACATTCCGAGATCAGCGTTTTCTCTTCACTTGCTGGGTACGCCGATCGACCTGTCATCCCATCTAGGTTCTGCGTAAACTGACCGTAGTAGCGATCATCGTCAGAACCCCATTGAGTTCAACATCGGAAGTCAATCGTCATAAACACGGGTTGTATTCCTTGACTGGCTTCACCCATCCCCATCCGTGACCAATTTCCCATTCAAGCCTTTTCCCCCAGGCCTTTGCCCCCCTGGCTGGCTGTGTGTCCGCTTAATGCACTCCTCAGTTCGTCACCGTGGAGCCTCGCAGGCTCTCATATCTCTCTCCAGTAGGATAAATGCCATGCAGCTTCTGGAAATGGAGACCCCCCGCGGCTCCGTTGCACTGACTCGGAATCCTTGCCGCCATGAGCTGACTCGAGTAAAGATCCACACAGCAGCTCCAGGGGCCTGATCCACGCCCCCTCCCCTTTGTGTCCCCCATCTTGCCCATGGAAGGCTGACTGGATGTGTCACAGATGAGCCGTGCGTGGGTAGAATCGATCGCTGAGAGAGGAAGGACCTTGCGGGACTTTGAAGACTCGGAACCTGAATGCTGGGATGCCCCTGAGGACCATGCTTCAACTGAACTAGTTAGCGGAGGGGGGGACCCCATGTCGTCGACCAAGGCTCGAAGGGCCCCTCCCGACCTTTCGTCTTCGTCCAGCCAAATAAAAGTAGTGCGGTCGTCCTGTCTCACCCCTCCTTCCCCGTCGTTCCCTCTCTTTGAACAGCCCGTTGCTTTTTCCTTGCCCGCACCCAAAAAGCAAAGTCCCTTGTTTGCAGATGCTATGAGTGCTTCTGCAGGCGACTATCATTTCCCAGCTCAGCCTCGCCTCGATTGAAAACGTCCAGGCTATTGCGAACCTGTTTGTGATCGGCTGTCCCAACTGTTCAAGACTCGGGGTTCGAACTGGCCAGAGCTATCTGGACAAACCGCCACCATGACGGCCTTTATAGCGGAGATATGGACGTGGTATGCCATAACATGGTTGGTTGTCATTGCAAGAACGTATGTACCTTGTGCTCTACTCGACTTGCATGTTTGGTTACTTACACGGTTTTCCTCTCAGAGCTTCAAGGAGATTGCTGCTTGGAGCTTTCGTCAAGTTGCAAGTTGAAGATTACCTCATGTTCTTTGCCATGGTTCGTCAACACCGACTTCAACCCGGATTCAGCCTTGCCGGCTTCGGGACACTGGACCTAACATTGCATAGGGAACGGATACTGTTTTAATGATAGGCATGAGCATCATTTCACATACGGATAGCAACCTCATCAACCCCAACGACAACACGGTCCTTACGGCCGAGGACATCAAGACGCGGACATATGGCTCGAAATGGGTGCTTGTCGTTGAAGAAATGCAATGCATCACCATTTGGACGATCAAGTTTTGCCTGCTCATCATGTACAATCGTTTAACGTCAGTAACCTTTGCGAAGCTACCCCGGATCAATGAGTTTCTAACCCTGAAATAGCATGAGTTTGAAGCAGAACCTCGCCGTCAAGGTCGTCGCTGGTTACGTTGCCGTCGGCTTCGTTCTGATGGAAATCCTTTACCTGGGAGTTTGGTGCCGACCTTTCAGCCAGTACTGGGCTGTTCCACCTAACAGCGGTATGTTCTTGTTACTGTCCCTTGGCTGTTGGCTTGGGAATACTGACAACCTGTATAGTTCAATGTTCCGCTGCGACTCATCATCTCATTACCAATACCGTCCTCAACATTTCTTCTGATATCATGATTATTGCTATTCCCATGCCCATCTTCCTAAAATCCCAACTGCCTGCGAAGAGAAAGGCAGTTCTCTGTGGTGTCTTTGCCTTGGGTGGCTTCACCGTACGTTTACTCGACCCTTGCTACCAGAGCCTCACTGACACAATCCTCGCAGATTCTTTCCGCCATTTTGAACAAGTACTACAGTTTCAACGACCCTTACGGCTCCGACTGGACGTTCTGGTACGTGCGAGAGTCCTCGACGGCCCTCATCACCGCCAACCTCCCCTACATCTGGACCCTTCTCCGCCGCCTCTTCAACCTCAAGTCCTTTGCCGGCTACTCCCACAAGCGCTCGACGAACCCCAACTCGACCAACTTTCGATCCGACTTCAGCCGAAACCCGCGATCCGCTGCCCGAGCCGGCGACACCACGATCCACCGCCTCGGCAGCGAGGAGCAAATCAACACGACGTACGTCATGCCGCTCAAGATCTACCAGCGCCACGACGTCGAGGTCACGACGGAAGAGATCGACCCCGATGACAGGCGGTCACCGCGTGGCGCTGTTCCTCATGAGCTGGGGGCGAACTTGTCAAAAGATTCCAGCTCAGGACGGGACGAGGAGACGCCATCAGAGCGATCAACGGCGGGTGTAGTCAAGGTGTTCCACGGCGTATAAGATGTGCTGTGGTCCTTGTATGCGTTTTGTTATTTTTATGGGATGATAGGAACAAGACTTGATGGCTTGTATAATACCCCTGCATGTATGAACATTAATGTGTAGGATAGAATAGTAACGCAATTAGAGAGCAAGCTTCATCAGCGCACTACCTGAAGTTCAGGTTTACTTGTCGCCGATTCCATAATAGTAGCACTTGGACTACCTGTGATCATCCTATGTACCGCCCCTTTTTAGGTCTGCCCTAACAGTCCAGGGAGAGCGTCACTATGCTTGGGCTACTAGGCATATGTAGGCTCATTTACATCTTCGGCCATACCAAAAGGATAACACGGAGGATGCCAAAGTCACTTTTCTTCAATGCGCGTGAAAAGGGGGAATCACGATCACCCGATAAGGTCTATTATTAAACTACAGCCGAATTGCGCGAATTAGCGACGTATATAATCTTGCCAACCCTTGGTTGGGAACGAAGAAATGCTGATAAGAGTGCATGTGCGATGAAGGTCCTCAGGCGGAGATATAGATACCATATTTCCATCTCCCAAGATGGATAAGAGGTCAGCTGTCGTCCTACCATGAACGATGATTTCTAAGCAGGTACCTATTGGCTCAAATAGATGCGTCTTGTTTCGCAGCCTGCTGTTGTGATTGGTTTACATTCATGCTGTCATTAGTCATACCAGCTCTCTGCACAGCGGCCCGTGCCTAATCTATCTGTTGTACGACGTACCTATCCAAGTGTTGGTGAACAACATCTCCGCTGAGAACTGTCACTACGTCAGGCGCCATCAATGAGTTGCTCCCTTGATGCATTTACTTTGAAGATGTAAGAAAGCTTATACCCCTGATGTGGGAGAATTAAGAGCTTGTTCGAACAAGTCTGTTTGAAGCAGTTATAGGTACGTGGATTGTTGAACAGAATGGACAACTTTTCAACGTTATCCAGCTGGAACTGAAATATCACATCAGTGGTGATTTATCATAACTTATTCGTATGATAGTTGTCTATAGGAATAAAATGTTGGAAATGGAACCAATGACCTTGGAGATAGACTACCTGTGTGGGCAATTGTACATAGTTTTCAAGCTATTAATATAAATCTTGCGCCAATCTGTTACTAGGAGAGCACATGGAGATGTTTATATAATAAAATTATGATTCTTTTGACTGTTAGATACCTATACTACACATTGGACCACGTTTTAAGTTGGTAACAGTGATCGGTGGCTGAGTAAATGACTCAAGTTTTGCTGGTGTCGGTATCAGTGTTTCTTTTGGGAAGTCATCAGCATAATTTTGAACCAGGATCATACGTATTTGTGCGCTGAATATTCGATATGTGCCAATCAAGACCACAATCATCACAGTCGAGGTTGTGCTAACTCAAGACATCATGAGTTAATTCGGTTGACAACAAACTGATTCGCACATGGTTCTGATTGCGCTGTCTTGACCAACTGAAGCCGACCACGTTGCTCTGGAGCGCTAAGACTTCAGTGGAATGGTAAACATTCCTCTCTGGCCAATATGTTACGAACCAACTCGTCCTTTTGCTGTAGCTTTGCTGTAGCTGAAGAGACTTACCGACTTCGCGCGGGATGGCTTCCGGCCAGCCGGACTAACTACTGCAAGGCGTCGGGACGGCGCGCTGACGTTAATCACGAGGACCCTTAGAAGATGTCCTATCAGTGACTAGTGATGGCAGAGATTATTCAGCTGTGAACATGGGTAGATGTTTGCGAAGACGAATGATACCTACGTGATGGTAAAGGTGACTTCAAGATGTCATCTTGCTGCAAATCGCCGATCCCACCCTCCAACCTGTTACCACCGTCCGGTTTCCCGGAATCACCGCGTAATAACTGGACTTCCAAGCCCAAGTGCCGCATTAGCTCAACCCACAGCTGCACATGCATCGCGAACGCCGCCACACACACACAGTTTATGTACGAACGGCTCAAGAGACAGCATTCGGGTCTAGGTAAAACTTAGTTGCAGGGAATTGAGTTCCATTATTGGTCTCGATGCCATCCTTGTCGACTCTGTCCATTCACAGCTTTCCACATCATATCATTATCCACCCCGAACCATATCGCGTAGGGTTCCCCTCGTGAGCGAATTGTATCATGAAGATTAATAAATAGCACTCGGGGTTTCCTCCGGGTGTGAGTGCCGTGTTTAGGAAGGTCTGGTCCTTTTACCCTCCCCACGTTTCTTTCTTGCGGGTTTCTTGGGATTGGGGCAAGATTGCATCCCTCCTGTTCTCAATTGCATCTTTCCAAGCACAAAGACAACCGTGAACTGTGAGGCATTAAGCATGGCAGTCCTGGCTGACCTTTACTCTGGCGCAGGGCGCGTTGCCGACCATGCCAAAGAGCGTTGGGATATCCTCGCCGCGATAGCTCTGGCTGCCTGGACTACCTCCGTTCTGGCATCATGGGTGTGGCAATGGTTCAAGCTCCGAAAGTTCAAAGGACCTCCGTTGTCTGGTTTCTCCAAGATCTGGCAGCTCCGGCAGAGCCGTGCAGGGACGATCCATATCGGTTTGATGGACACGTGCGAGAAGTACGGATCAATTGCTCGTGTCGGCCCCAATGACCTCGTCACCAACGAGCCGGAGCTGTGGAAGAGAATTTGGAATGTTCGGAGTCAATATTCGAGGTCCACGTTCTTTGATTCCTTCCGATGGGATCCTTCTACAGACATCTCATTGACCATGAAGGACAACACCAAGCATGCGATAGAAAAGGCCAAGATGATCCACGGAGTAAGTGATTGTCGATGTTTTCACTTCCCAATCGAGATGGACGAATCAATGCCATTGGTGGAACGACACTAACTGCAGCCAATAGTACTCCGGCAAGGAAGTCGCCAACTTTGAGTCCAAGATTGATGCTAACTTGGAGGCATTTTGCGAGCTTCTTGACGAGAAATACCTTTCAAGTGCTACACAGTCTCGGCCATTCGACATGGCTCAGAAGATCCAATACTACACCCTCGATGCCGCCATGGATATCGCCTTTGGCAAACCCCTGGGCTGTCTCGAGCATGATGACGATGTCTTTGACTACATTCGTGCTGTCGACGATGGCTTCCAGAAGATTGCTGTAGTCAGTACTTATCCTGGACTGCTCAAAATCATGGGCAGTCCTCTGTTCAAGTGGATGCTTCCCAGTGACAAGGATGCTACTGGAGTTGGGAGAATCATGAGGTGAGTTTCTGGTGAATGTTTATTCTGGATAGGTTTATTGATCCCTACGTAGAGAAGCTCGAACTGCGATCGAGGCCCGCTTCACTCCAGACGGAAACGTCATCCCAACAGATGACATTCTTGGCTCGTGGTTAAGACACGAGCTTTCAGGTGATCAAGCACAAGCTGAAGCTACGGCTCTTGTCGTCGGCGGCTCTGATAGCACCGCCGCTTCTATCCGTGTACTAATCCTATACATCATTACCAACACGCGCGTCAATGAAGCAGTGCTCAAGGAAATCGCTGAAGTGAAGCCCCCATCCCCCATCCAGCTGGCTGATACCTACACGATGCCCTATCTACAGGCGACGATTAAGGAAAGCATGCGCATTTTCCCTCCTATTGGAAGTCCCTTGTATCGTATTGTTCCTAAAGGAGGAGAAACCTTTAACGGACACTTTATTCCTGAAGGTACTAACCTGGGTATGGACTACTGGGGATTGTACAGAAAGAACAAGGACCTCTGGGGAGGTGACCCCGAAGTGTTTCGCCCGGAAAGATGGCTGGAGGCAGAACCGGAGAGACTCAGTGAGATGGAGCACCTGATCCAGTACATCTTCGGTTATGGCAGATGGCAATGCTTGGGCAAAAATATTGCCATGATGGAGATTAACAAGGCAGCTATTGAGGTAAGAATGACGTTGAGTGATAATGGACGATAGCTGACGATGATTATAGTTGATTCGAAGATATGAGATGGAAGTTGTTGACCCGACCAACCCCTGGAAAGCGTGGACTGCTACCTTTACTCACCACTCTGACATGTGGCTGCGGGCGGTAAAGAGGGAGAAGCCAATTGGAATGTGAGATGTTCGGCCAAGGAAGTCGCGGAACTGCCCTCCTTTTGTGAAATGGTTTAATCACAATGTCTCTATGATGGTTTATGGTTACGACGTGCTCGAAGTAGCAAGAATGTCTGTCCTTCCACATGTAGCTTATATGCTCACAATATTTCGGTGTTTCATATTGACGCGCCTTCGACATCTTATTTCTATCAATATGAGTACTAACTTAGAAACTCACGCCGTGCATGCTCGTATTTACGGGCTGGTCAGGGGAAATGTCCAGCCTGTATCCATTGTCCGACCAGGATGAACGTGATTGGTCGGCGTCGGAAATGGGCTTCTTTGACACTGGCGGTCCCGATCAGCACTACGCCTGGAAGACCTTGGCGGAGGTTACGCTCGCCGACTAGGCGGAATTTGGTTTGCTGAAATCGGGTTAAAATTGGAGAGTACAATCTGGCGTACGGAAGGAAGAAATCTTGATATAAAAGATCAAATCACTGGAGATGGCATATGAAGCCGCATACCTTTCTTAACATTCATGAGAATTAAGAGCAAGGTCCTCTTGACTCTCTAACAATGTCGCCAAATAATCCCAGCTCCTCCCATGCCTCGACTGTAGCCGTTAGCATGGTACCATTAACGCCGCGCGGAGACCAGGCATCGATGGAGCAACTCCAAGACGACAACACAGGCGCCGAATTGTCGTCGAAGCAACAATCCGGAGGATCATCGTTTTTTAGAGTAATGAACAGAAATTCTTCCTGTGTGTCGGTATTTTGCTAATCTCGGTCCTGTCCAAGGTGTTTGGTCTGGCATCTCGAGTAGAACAATTCGGTTACGCACTTGGCATCATTTGTTCTGCTGCCTCTGGTACCATTTTGCCGTTGATGACATTGGTCTTTGGGAAATTCGTCACCATCTTCACGCAGTTTGCTACTGGAGGGATTGACAGCCACCATTTCCAGTCTCATGTCAATCAGTTTACGTACGTTGTGAAGTCCACCCAGCTGAGCATTCCTGACACATCGGTTTCTAGTCTCTACTTTATCTACTTCTTCGTCGCCAGGGCCATCTTTACTTACACGTCAATGGTACTCTTCACTATTATCTCAACCAATATCACCTCCAAGATGCAAACTAAATATCTCCACGTCATCCTCCGGCAGCCCATCGCCTACCACGACACAAGTCTGGCATCTGGAGATGTGAATCAAGCTTTGTCGATGCATGCCAACGCTATCAGATCTGGACTGTCCGATAAACTTGGCATGACGGTGCAACACATGTCAACTGTGCTCACGGCCTTTGCCGTCGCCATCGCTACCGTCTGGAAGCTCTCCTTGGCGGTTCTCACCGTTGTCCCGGCTGCGGTCATCATTCTCGGCATCACAAGCACCTGGGACGAGAAGCTGACCGCAAAGACTAATGACCTGAAAGCTGATGCAACGACACTTGCTGACGAAATCTTTGGTTCAATCAGAATCGTCAGGTCCCTCGGTGCCGTTGACAAGTTAACAGCAAAGTATGCCAGTCTGTTAACCAGCATCAAGCAAACGGGATGGAAGCGTGCACCCATATTTGGCTTGCAAGTTGGTGTGTACATGTTTCTGCTGTATGCTGCATATGCACTCGCTTTCTGGTATGGCATCCGTCTGTATGCCCTCAAGGAAGTCGATGCATCTGGCAAAGTGGTCACAACGCTGTTCTCTGTCATGATTGGGCTGAATTCATTCTCGCAATTGGCCACATATCTCGGCCTCTTCATATCGACAACCTCTTCTATTCGCTCGCTTTTTGAGACGATTGACTTGGAATCCACTGGCGTTTCTTCTTTGGAGGGGCCGAGACGTGAAAAGCCAGATGGTCCATTACATTCTGCCATCCAGTTCAAGAATGTCTCCTTCGAGTACCCAGCTCGACCAGGCTCCAGGGTTTTGAACTCATTCAATTTGGATCTTCCACATGGGAAACGCACAGCGCTGGTCGGAAGCAGTGGGTGTGGCAAGTCCACCTGCGTGGGACTTCTACTACGCTGGTATGTGCCAGAAGAGGGAGATATAACTGTCGGCGATGATGATTCCATTAACAGACAGGATTTAACGACGTGGAGAGCTCAGATAGGTCTCGTGCAGCAGGTATGTGATCTCGATAGATGTTGAGAGGACATGTACTCACCTAGCCAGGAACCCCAACTCTTTAGCGCCACTGTTTACGAGAATGTGGTTCTCGGGCTTGAGGGTACTTCTTATCAAACGCTCTCGGAGGATGAAAAGATGAACATGGTCGTCGAAGCCTGCAAGATTTCTCACGCGCATGACTTCATCAGTGGACTGAGCAACGTTAGTATCTTTTCTTCGATACGAATCATCTTCTGACAAAATCCTAGGGATACCACACCTTCCTAGGAGAGAAGGGAGCAAACCTCTCAGGCGGCCAGAAGCAAAGATTGGCCCTGGCACGAGCCATTGTCAAGAATCCTCCCATTCTGATTCTCGATGAGGCCACCAGTGCGTTGGATAACAAGTCAGAAGCTCTCGTTCAAAAAGCCATCGATGCTGTGAGCCAAGACAGGTCCATTGTCGCTGTTTCGCACAGACTGGGCTCGATCAAAGATTATGACAAGATTGTTGTAATGTCTGGTGGCACAATCCTGGAGCAAGGGGCACATGGAGATCTTTTGCAGATCAAGGATGGAGCTTACAGAAAGCTTTGGAACGCACAGGTCTTGAGTGATGGGAATGCAGCAGTTCGTTCAAGTGATGATAATGTCAGAGACAAAGCGACGACCCGAGAGGAAGCAAATAACAACCCAGCTCTACAGGAGAAAGAGACTATTCAACAGCCCTCAGCTAAGCAGCCGAGGCTGGTCCCAACTATCATGCGCGTATTGCGGCGCGCAAGGAGGTTCTGGCCGCTTTACGTTGCTCTAGTATTCGCAGCCGCTATTGGAGGTAAGCAAGAGACGATGACTCTTTTTGGTCAAGTGTTTATTAACAAACGCAGGTGCTTTATATCCGGTTCAAGCCATTCTTTATGCCAAGTCTGTGGATGCGTTTCAAAAACAAGGTCACCAGCTTGAATCTGCTGCTGACTTTTGGGGACTGATGTGGTTTATCCTGGCTCTTGTAGTCGCCTTTGGGTACTTTTGCATCGGTGCGGTTGGTACAGGCCTGGGAGAGGTATTTTATTTCTTTACTTGATACAGCCCTGAGCGTATGCTAACTGTTTTAGTCAATATCCCAAGATTTCCGCTCGAGCTACTTTAACGATCTGGTTCGATTACCCATCGCATACTTTGACACCAAAGAGAACTCGCCCATGACGGTAGTTCACCGGTTAGCAACCCAGCCCGATGACATTAATTCTCTTGCCGGAAGTAATCTTGCTGTCCTGGTCACTGTCCTGGTCTCACTGATCGGGACCATCGTTGTGGGTTTTGTCGCCGGCTGGAAATTCACCCTGGTTGTCCTTGCGGCTGCACTGCCGGCCATTTTTGTGGCAAGCTACATCCGTGAAAGCATGGAGCACGAGTTCGAGTCTAGCTCAGGCAAGGTATTTGAGACCTGTACTGCGTTTGCGAGTGAGTGTATCCAGGCTATACGGACGGTTTGTTCGCTGAACATGGAATCTTACGTGGAGAGACGATTCTCGGCATTGCTAAGGGAACACGGAAAGAGAGCCAAGATACACGCTTTGAGCAATATGGTCTGGTTTGCCCTGAGCGAGTCTATCGAATTTCTTTGCATGGGATTCGCATTCTGGTAAGTTGACTGCACTTTCAAAGAACCAATCCGTGCTAATGACTCTAGGTACGGCGGCAAATTGCTATCGGAGCACGAGTATACGACGGAACAATTCTTCATCATCTTCATTGCCGTCGTCTTTGGTTCTCAGTCCATGGGCCAATACTTTGCTCACAGCTTGGGTTTGTTTCTTGCCCGTAGCCCATATGCTCTATAAACTAACCCGTTCATAGATATTTCCAAGGGGGTAGACGCAGTGTGTGCCATCCAAGAAGTTGAAGCCATGGTCACTCATTTGAGCCAACAGCCAGTTGTTCCTCTTCCCGGGATCGATGATGATGACCACACACCGCTCATTGAGTTTCGCGATGTTAGCTTTGCGTACCCGGCCAGACCTGATCACCCCGTGTTGAGGGGATTCAATATGAAGGTGAGTCCTCTTCTGTGATAGACCTAGTTCTATGGAAAGCAATGTTCTCATCAGCTTACATGCTCCAGATTTATGCTGGGCAATTTGTCGCCTTCGTAGGCGAGTCTGGGTCCGGGAAGTCGACACTCATAGGGCTGTTAGAAAGGTAATTCGAGATCTCTCTTAACCTAGGACAACTAGATTGCTAATACTACAACAGGTTCTACGAACCATCGTCGGGCGAGATTTTTGTCAACGGTGTTCCAATTCAAAACATCCCCAACAAAGATCTGATCCAACTCATCTCCCTCGTCACCCAGTAAGTAAACAACTCCTCTCCAACTCCTCTCCTAACATGAACTGGAGGGAACCTACCCTTTACAGCGGAACGGTTGAAGAAAACATGCTACTGGGCGTCTCCGAGGACTTATCCCAAGAGGGCCTTGATGAACTCTCCGGGATGGCGCAACTTTCGGAATTGATTGCTTCTTTGCCCGAAGGCTACAAAACGCACGTTGGAGTTAAGGGATCAAGACTCTCTGGTGGCCAACGTCAACGGGTCGCAATCGCCCGAGCTTGGGCGCGCAAGTCTTCAGTGATGCTGTTGGACGAGGCGACGAGCGCGCTGGACTCGGAATCCGAGAAACTCATACAGCGTGCGATATTCAAGAATCGGCATACGAACAGGCAAACTGTGATTGCCATTGCGCATCGGCTTTCGACCATCCGAGATGCCGACGTTATTTTTGTCTTGCACGAGGGACGGATTGTGGAGGCTGGGAATCACGGCGAGTTGATGCAGCAGGGGGAAAGGTACTTTTATTTGGTAAGTTCTTGTCCCGTAATAGTTTTATGATCACGCAGTCTGACATAATGACAAGGCAACTAGAGCTGAGGGGTAGTTGAGGAACTGATGAGTTGAGCATATCAGGGGCCATGTGTTGGGGTACCTTCAATACAAACAGAGAACAATTCTTCTTTTTATATATAGACACGTACACTGTATATTAGAATAATAACTTCCATTAATAATTGGCAAAGCAATCGGATTGGTTCTGCTCATCCTGCAACACCACATAATCTCTTCGTCTCTCAATTACACCCGGGAAACCATCCCCGTAATGACATAACCATTGACAGCCACAATTCCGACGCCAACCAATGAGCCCTTAGCAAATCGGAAAATGGGGCAGATAAGCCGGCACTTCTCGCTGTTCTAGCGGCTAGGGCGGCTTAACTCCGTCAGACTGTCAGTTCTAACTGAGCTGTTCTTGTTCTTTTCGGCAGGATATTTTCTCAATGCATGTTCACCTCAAGGTATTGCCGCTGATTTCAATACCATTGAAAAATTTGAAAGCCGTTTGGCTAAACTCCCAAGAATGTTAGCAGCAACGGCTGTGAGTCTACCCTCCCTAGCATCCCACTCACCCGGGTACTGACTAGCTTTACGTTACAGTGCGACTTTTGTCGGAAAAAGAAGAAGAGGTACTTGAATAGTGTTCGAGCAATACAAGAAATCTCCCTTCGCTGATATAAAAATGAAGATGTTCGAAAGAGCTGCCTAAATGTTCCAACTGCATCCCATGGCCCGGGCCATGTGTCTACTCAAAGACTCCGAGTTCCAAGGCACAGATCAGTCAATCATCCCCTGCAAGTCATCACAGCGCTAGGACGTCACTCCACGAAGAGTCTTCACCAGAGGGTATTTCTTCGCGAGGTCAGACGGCACCATGTCTTGCGCCAGTATCGCCAGCTTCTGAGCAATTGGAAACATCCAGCAGTGACCAAGTTCTCCGCAGCAGTGAAGGCACTGAATACTTTATGAACTCTGCATACGCTTTCATGCCTATGCTTTCACTCGCAGATGCTAATAATGGAGGTGCATCTGAATTTTCGCAGGAGGCAATGCAAGCACTTATCAGTTCGTTTGCAAACGTACAAATGAGTGAGGTGAATGATCAATCTCATACAAACACTGGAGACCAATTTTATACACCCGAAACACAAACGGCAGAAGCTCTTGCTCAACGTAAGTTTATTTACTTCACCCAAAGAACACTGACTCATCAAGAATAGAGGTCTGCAACATATTGAGTTATGGGGATTTCATGTTCCTGATTCCCTCAGTTCAACAATTGTCCCAGGCCTTGTTGAACCCGGCAGCAACTAAGCCGAGGGGCCGGGTTTTGATGACGAATCACATCTTGCACGGGATATCTGCATCCCTTGATGTCGAATCAAACACCACAAGAGCTTTCTCATGGAACGTTCAAAGCGCACTCAACGACTCTACTCTTTTTCTGGAGCCTTGTGAGGAGAATTTACAAGCACTTTTCACATTGGCAGTCCACGGAGAGGACCGTTTTGCATGTCCGAATCTTTCGTGGATGCTCGTGGGACAGGCAACCCAACAGGCCAAGGCTATAGGCCTTCACTTGTCTGGGGCAGAAGCGACATTCAATTATCAAAGAAGACTGAGTCTATTCTGGTCTTTATTTGTAGTTGACAAATCAGTCTCTCTTGCTTTTGGGCGACCAGAGTTTCTTGAATCATCTTACTACGAAAATGTCCCCCTGCCTGATCCGGAGCACTTGAGCAGGTTTAATCCACACGCAGCAAGAAATGTTCCGGGGTCTCACGATGGCTTTGGACCATGCTTCTTCTTGGCTAATGTTGCCCTAGCCAAATATATTGGCCGGTACTATAGCACAATTCGGCGAGGCGGCCTGGAAAAACACCAGAACTTTCGTCAAGATCTCGAGTTTTGGTATGAGAGTACAATAACGGTAGGCCATGTCATCCGTTCATTTTAGTCGGAACTAATTTTACTAGGAGCTCGAGAGAAAGATGAAGAGAGAAGCAGAGAATCTCGGCTCCAGTATCAAGGAGATGGAACTCGGAATCCGAACCTTGAGGTTTCAATTTCTTCACCTGATTGTACTTCTTCTGCGTAATCATGCCGACCTTGAGGAAAAGGCATGTGCCATAGCCAGAATGGTGTTGTCCCTGCTTCCAGGTCTGGTGTCTGATTCCTCGAGTGTTTACAACGGAATTGTCTGGCAAGTAGCTGGTTCATTCAACAGAGGCTTTTCAACTAACTTGGTCAGGCAACTACTTTATTACCCTTTTACTTCCTTTTTTGTCCTATTCCGGAGGACTGTCAACTCCAATTTTCCATTTCAGAGCGAGGACATCCAGCTGATGTGGAACATGGTATCCTATTACTTGGATATGGGTCGCACCCTAGGTCCTCTACACAAACTGGCATCAAAGCTTAGAGAAACCGCCGAAGTGTTTTGCAGAATCGCGGAACAAATTTACAGCTCGAATCAGCTGGTCTGCATCGGAAACACCCACGACGAGGCTCTTGGACGCTTCTTCGATTCTTATCCGGTGATCCATCTCACAACCATTGGTACAAGGTTTCAAGCCGAAACTGCAGCCTGCGGAGAGCAGTCACGAGAACATGGTCAAATGCAGCTTGACTCAGATGCCGACATGGATTGGTTTCTTTGGGAATCACACGATGTTCCAATGTTTCCATTTCTGTGATAGATCTATTGATCGGAACGGGGAGTACAAGGTTTCATTCAACTTTAGTACTCCTTGAAAGAGAAAATTATCAGTTTCATAAAAATATTGTGGACAGTAGAAATACAAAAGCTTTGCAGCATGAAGACTTGACGAGGGATCAAACAAATCCAACGACCTATATCCTTTATGTTTACAATACAAACGTTGTATACCAATCCGACTCCATGTGTAACACATAGATAGTGCCTTAAATAAAAAAGATAGATCCCAATGATTAACAATGATAATGGGAGGCCTGTGGGCGAGGCAGCGATATCCAGTTCACCACGTTATCGTTCGCTGAGCCCTGAGACACATCCTCTGTTACTGATACTGTTGTCATATCATAGCTAACAAGCCTTCTCTCATCGTAAGCGTCACTTGTTTCATTCATCCTTCGGCTTTCAAGAGGCTTGATGTGAGCAATTTGCTGCAAATTGCTCTTGCTGGAAGACATGCGAAGATATGGTGCAAGGCCCGGCAAGCAGGCGACAAGGAGACCAACCTGGCACTCGAGAGTCAACCACAAGTCTGTACGTATACGTTAGATAACGCGTGCTTTGCTTGGTAAAGTCTTGGTAGAGATAGACTGACTTAACAAGCTAAAGGGAATATTTTCTTGAACCAGGTGTATTTCAACACTGACAACGCGCAGTACGCCAAATACGACAGTAAAGATGCCAAGAAAAAACAGCAAGCATATGGCAAACCTCAAAGATCGATCGGCGGTTAATTCAGGAAAGATAAGACAAGGCAGAATTAACACTGCGCCAACACATGTCAGCTTTCCATCCTCGATACGGCGCTGCTATCCTGGGACTTACCGAGAACGTCCCCAAAGATGTTAAGTGCCGAGTTCAATCTTGACAAGGTTAGTACTTTGTCTATAGCGCAAAAGTTTCCGTGATATGGGTCCCTTGGAATCTTATTAGTACATCTTCGTCGTTTCAATCCTGTTTTGCCCTGTGCTTACAACAGAGAGCTCAATGGACGACACGTGCACAGTAAAATTAGGATGCTCGCCACGAAAGCCAGTCCATTGTACACGATTGCTCCTCGTAACATGATTCGCCGCTTAGGCATGAAGGAAGCAAACACGTTGGAATAGCTGGACAGCAAAGCCCCTTTGCAGAGGTACTGTGCCGCGTAAAATGGGATGCAGCTGAGCCAAAACACCTTTATCGTTGTTTGTTAGCTGCGGCTCATCCCGTTGTATTTATGAAATCTGGACTTGCCTTAGAAATCGTGGGCAGGTCTTTTGGATTACCCTCGAAGTTGGCCATGTTGGCATAGACATGGGGATCCAGAGCTCCGAGGATCCCGAGGACTGTGACCATGGAAATAACAGCTGTCCCGCTCATAAAGGCCATCAAGACAAGCCAATCACCAAGGAGTAACCGCCGGTGTTGTATTGCAAGTCGCAAATATAGGCGAGCGATTACCGTAAAAAGAGTAAGAGTTAAGATACTCCATCCCAAGAGCTGCGCCCGTTGAAGGCCCGATGTCAGTAACAAGCCCACCGGTGGGATGAGGGGGACAGACCAAAACATGTAGCTCTCCTGGACCTCGATATTGGTTGTCGGCTGGCAGCTCTTGCATAGGGGTCGTCCGTGTTTCCGGCATGTTTAGCAACTAGGGCCAAAGCCTACTGACTCAGAGCTGGATATGAAACTTTGCTACTGGAAGCAGAGACTCCAAAGAGTGGAAGAGTGCAACGGAACGGATCATATTTACAAGGATCCGTACAAGTATGAGGAGACTCCATCGTTAGGGGCTAGCCATGAATACAAAATCTCACATATACTCCGGCAGCATTCCTCAGGGAATGTGGCTTGTCCAGCAGTACTGCCTTGACCTCTGTCCTTCATTCTAAACTTTTGCTACTTCACAGCCTCCAACGCCCATCTGGCAAAGATGTGCATTCACAATACCTATCCTGAAAAGAAAGGGCCACTGGGACCTAGTCCCGTAAACTTTAAGTGAGCCATCCGGGGCGCACGGCAGAAGCCGGGCCATTGGAGCCTTGAACGGCAGATGCTGTCCCGATGGAATGGTTTGATGGCTGCCTTAGTGGATGAACAAAAGTGGCGGTTGTGTTGGAGATAATTGCCCCTGACGTTACGCCTTGCACAATATTTGTGCCCCTTGTCTCACCAGGAGAGATGAGGCGCTCTGGTCTGCATCCAAAGTACCGGTGTCAAATGTGTTGTTTAGGAGGAGGGAACCTTGTTTGATGGTGGCTGAAGCTATAATGGTCCTGACTACTGCACCTAGGGATGGTTTCATCTGGCCAATTCCTTATCTTTTGACACATGTGAAAGGATATTGTGAACACATCACAAACAAGCGTGTCGAAAGGTAGATGAAAATATGTTGGGTATCTCAAACGATTGGTGATGTTATGCTTCATTCTCCAAATTCCGAACTCTAGACGCGCATATGCCCCCCGCTTTGTTCTCACACGGCAGTTGAAGACGAAAAGTAGTGATGCTTCAGCCGGTAACGGCTTCTGCCTTTTCTCAGTATTAGGGTCCTGCGTCCCGTCAATTAGTTCATGTTCTATCGTTGGGCGAGCATTCCAAATGACGCTGTTTGATCTCAAACAACAACAAGACTCTTGCGACATATTCGCATTGACCGTGTCTATAATATCTCGTCATTCGGGAACTTTTTCGTAAGCTTCTATTGGAGAACCAACTCCCCATTTCTGGGTGGAAGACGTAGTCGCTCGATAGCTCACATTTCACTGGTATAGAGTGGTGACCACGTCACTCCATACCGTGGATTGGTTGCTCGTGACTGTATCCAAATATAGGAGACATTGGCTAACTTAAAATTTGTACATTGACGACTTCTTTCTTCCCGAGCTTTCTAAGTGAATATATATCTGAAGCTTCATTAAAAAAAAAGCACACGTGCCTCAAGTGGTGCGAACAAAAGCTGTTAAAGGCACTACTTGGTGCCATGAGGATACCCCGTATGACAACATTTACCATAAGGTAGATTCTTGAACTACGTAATACTTCTTTTCATGACAGGAAAGGCCTGTTCAAAACTCGAGGTAAAATTCGTCTAGTTCATAGCTACCCCTGTCATGAATAGGATGGAAAAGATCTTCCGGTCATCATCGCTTTGTGATGTGGACTTTAAGTCGCAAATATCTGACAATGTTGGGGACTTTGGGGGGCTCATTAGCTTAGACTTGTCCCCTTTAATCATTCAGACGAACCGTTGAGTGAAACGGTTCAACACGTCAGCCTAGAATAGGACAGTAAAGATGGAGTAATCATTGTCGATTTGTCCCTAGGACATTGTGACACCATGGTAAGCACTGCACCAAGAGGAAAGAAGCCCGCCGCAGAGTCTTACAAAATTATCCAATTGATTGGTCAAGGTCAAATATACTATGACTTTAATACAAGAGACCACTGAGGTTACCCAGACTCGTCCCTGCATCTGATACTAGCATGGCTTAGAAAAGTGTTTGCGCCACTAGCCCAAATTGAGGATGGCAGGATGCGGGGAACCCGGGAGGGCGATTGACTTGGGAGTCCAGGCCGGAATTGTTCATCCATCTCATCATTGCGGCTTCGTCTTGCCGGATGCCATTAGCCAGGCCCCTGGATGCAATAAGAGTGGCTGTCTCAGCTTGTCCATGGTCCGTCGTCGATCGGGCGGCCCGTGAGGGTGGGTGAATGAGGGACGCGGATTGGTGTTAGGGTGTACTTTTGGGATAAAGGCTTACGAGTGAGTGTGTGCATCATAAGGGATGTGGGCATGCACTGTCTCGAACAGGACGGCAACATGGGCGGCCAGGCCTCGAGCCCTTCCACAGACGGCGTCATGATAGCATACCCGCTCAGCTTATGCCTTCGACGAAACGTTCTGGTCACCTTGCTGAGTTCTCCATGCGGGCGTTCTCCAAGCTGGCGGCATCAGCCCGCAAGACAGACCCGGGCCTAGACCCCGACGAGGCGCTCGCACTACCGTCCTTCTCAGACTAGCTGTTAGCCTCCCTTCCCGAGGGTGCACGGCATCGTCGTTTCGTCTCTCCCGAGCGAGTGGCACTGCACGGCGTTTTCCGCCTTTCTGCCTGGGTAGCCCGTTCTCAGAATTTCTCGGAATCAGCTTCTGACCCCTTGTCGAGGGGTGCATTTTCCGGGGTAACTTGTTCCAAGATCCCCGCTGCAGGAGGCGAGACATCCGGCGTGTCGGTAAGATATATTAAAGGGGAGGTGGTGAATTTTGGGATTGGGAATTGATCTGCTTCTATCCATCACATCTACTATTCATCTAAGGCCAAAAGTCCTCGCGAGCGACCATGGCGAACGAAAAAGACCATAGTAGCTCTGACAAGGATGTCGAGGCTTCATATCTGGAGACTGGCATCGTTGCCGACGAGAAGGATGACCCTGATCATACAGCCAAGGTTGTACATGCTGATGGGACTGTCGACTACTTGGACACAAAAGCTATTGGTGGTGATGTTGAAGGGATGCCCAAGGGTTACTTTCGCAGTGCTCAGTTCATCGGCACGGTAACGGTACGTCTATGGCCCTTTATCATGCCCAACTTGTAGCACCAAATTAACTTGCTATTCTCTAGGCTCAATGTCTTGGAAGCATTTGTGCCTACCTTGGCTGGGTTCTGCCCGCAAACACCTTGTAAGTTATCCCGTGCAAATGCATACCACACTTCTAACCTCAGCTTCAGATCTCTCATCAATGATGACCTCGGTCCCTCCCCAAACATCAACTGGGTAGCCACAATGTGGACCATGGGAAGCTCAATCGGCTTCCTCCTCTTCGGTCGACTATCCGACATGTACGGAAGAAAGTGGATGGTGCTTGGATGTACAGTCCTCGGGCTCATTGGGTGCATCATCGGCTCGTGTGCCCAGAGCGTTGAGATGCTCATCGCTGCTAACGTATGCAACGGCATTGCTGCTGCTGGCCAACTGTCCTTTGGCACTGTTTTGGGAGAACTTGTCCCCAACAAATGGAGAGGGCCAATTACGTCGCTGGTCTTCTTCTCGTCACTACCCTTCGCTGTATTCGGACCCATCATCGCCAGGTCCTTCTACGAGAATACCTCCTCCCGTTGGCGCTGGAGCTACTTCATCGGGGACATTCTGGGAGCCATATCACTTGTTCTTTACTGGTTCTTCTATCATCCGCCAGGGTTCAGCCAGCTCCACGTCCACGGTAAGAGCAAATGGCAGATGACCAGAGATCTGGACTTTATCGGCATCTTCCTCTACATCTCGGGTTGCGTCCTCTTTCTCATCGGACTTTCTTGGGGAGGGACTCAATATGCTTGGGACAGCGCCCAAACGCTTTGCACACTATTGATTGGTGTCGCGACGATTGCTGCCTTTGTTGTTTACGGTATGGAAAACCCGTGCCATTGTATAAGACTGTTGCTAACATGTTAAAGAGGGCTTTTTCTGTCGGACAACTCCCTTGATGCCACCCCGAATGTTCCGAAACATTGGCTTTGTTGCCATCACCACCATTGCCACACTTGGTTCCATGGTGTATTACTCTCTGACGGTCCTCTGGCCGACCATCATCAGTACAGTCTACACCAGCGACATCACCAAAGTCGGTTGGCAAAGCTCCGTCGTCGGTGGCGGCATCCTTCTCGGTCAGCTCATCGCCGGTATCTGCATCTCTTACGTGCCCAAAGTAAAGTGGCAATGCATCATCGCATCTGCTTTTGCTTTTGCTTTCATGACCTCATTAACGTCGATATCCATTGACCGGTGGACTGCAACCATTGCGCTCGGGGTACTCACCTGCACTGCCATTGGATTCGTCGAGAACATCTCCTTTCCCGGCGTTACTCTCATCTGGGAGGCTCAAGACATAGGACTGGCCACGGGTGTTCTGGGTTCCATCCGTGGGTTTGGCGGTGCCATTGCGCAAGCCTTGTATACCTCGGTGCTCAACAACGAGCTTGCAAAGAACATCCCAAAGTTAGTCGTCCCTGCGGCTGTCGATGCTGGTCTTCCAGAGTCATCCGTCAAGCAGTTGATAGCGGGAGCATCATCTGGTGACTTTTCGGCTGTTCCGGGGATCACTGACAAGATCCTTGCCGTTGTCACTCTTGCATTGAAGGACTCGTACATTTCTTCCTTCAAGGTTGTGTTTTATACGACCGTTCCATTCTCCTTTGTCCTTCTGGCAATGTCTTTCCTGGTGCCGAATATGGAGAAATACCTGGGCAACAACGTTGCGAAGAAGCTACAACGACTGGGAGCAGGGCATTAATTGTAGCAAGAGCCCTAGAGACTGAGAAGTCTATACAAGAAGCTATATACACATATGTACGCTGCTATGAACAGAAAATACAAGAAAATAAAATACAAGTCTCGCGAAAAAGAAAAGGTCACATTACATTACTCGACCTTCTTCTTCCCCTTGTTCTTCGGTACTCTGACAAGCCAGTACAGCGCCAACGCCGCAAAGACGTTGAAGATGATATACACCCACATCAACCCAAAGTTGCGGTACCTGTCCCCGTAATCCGAGCCGACGCTGCTCAAGTATGTGTTCGTGTCTCCAATAGAGCAGTATGTACATGTCGTGGTGCTGCTGCCATCCTTCAAATAGCCACCTGCGAGTTTGAGATAGGCGGCCATGTAGTCATTGCAAGTCTGTCCGTCGGGGGGTGCAAAGGTGACATACTCATTGTCGGCGCAGACCACCTCGGTGTTGGCGATGCCGGTGGCCAGCATTGCCGACACCAAGTACGTGAACGGACTCACGCGGTACATGAAGATCCAGAACCGAGGCATGCTGTCGGGTCTCGTAAGCACGCCGCAGAAGATGAGACACATCATGAACAGCAGGTTGGCAATGTTCCCGCCGTTCTCTGCTGACTCGCAGCCGGCAATAATAAAGTCGGTAAAGGTGCAGGTGAAGAGCATAAAGGTGAGGATCAGCAAGAACATGAGAGCTCCTCTCTCGGCCACCGCATCCGTAGCCTCTGCGTTGCCGTAAAGACCAATCGGATAATACCAGCAAAAGTAGATGAGAGCAGCCATGAGGGTATTCCACGGCAGTTCGGCGATGATCTGGCTGAGCATAAAGACCTTCCAGCTGTACGTCTTGGAAGGGCGCTCGCGTACCTCGTAGAGATCTCTCTGAATGACAAAGTGCGGCATCGTCTGCTGGACCATTTGGCCAAAGACGGTGAGGATCTGGAAAATAGCAAACATCTGGTTCTGCAGTCCCTGGACGGTATTGGGCGAGTCGTAAAACACAAAGCCGACAAACAGAGCGATGATGAGACAGAGGGTCATCTTGGAGTAAATGTACGATGGCGTGCGCCAGTATTGGTCAAAGACACGGCGAGTGACGTTCACAAGCTGCACCCAGAAAGGCGCTGAAAACTCGTCAAACGAGTTCGAGTCATCATCCACAATGTCTGATCTCGCAGGGTGCTCGGTGAGCCTCTTCAATTCCTCTTGTACTTCCGCAGCTTCTTTCGAGTCGCGCCAGATCTGCGGCCAGTCCTTGTCAGTAGAAGACCCGGGCGCTGCGCCAATCACCTCGAGCATCCATTCGGCAGGGTTCGCGCCCGGCGGACAGGGCGGTGCTCCCTTTTTCTCAAAGTAGTCAATCATGAATCTCGAACTCTTGCCGACTTCGCCGAAATAGACCGTCTTGCCGCCGCTGGCTAGGAAGAGGAGGCGATCGAACCGCTGGAAGAGCATTGCCGAGGGCTGATGGATCGTACACAGGATGGCTTGGCCGCTGCGAGCAAGCTTCTCGAGGAGATCCAAAATAGCCCAAGATGTCTGCGAGTCTAATCCAGAAGTCGGTTCGTCGACAAATAGCAGGACCGGAGGCTTTGCAGCAAGCTCAACACCAATCGTCAGGCGTTTCCGCTGCTCGACATTGAGACCCTCGCCAAGCACACCGATGACAGCTTCCGCATAATCTTGCATTTCGAGCATTTTGATGACTTCGTCCACATAGGCCAGCTTCTCTTTCTTCGGGATGTGTCTTGGTTGCCGCATCAAGGCCGAGAAATTAAGAGCTTCGCGCACAGTTGTCGTCGAAAGGTGTAGGTCCTGTTGCTGGACGTAGCCAGTTTTACGCTGGAATGAGGCGTCGCGGAGTTTGTCGTCGACGAGAATCTCGCCGCTTATGACGCCCATGCTCGTACGGTCGGCCAAGCAGTCGAGCAGAGTGGTTTTACCAGCTCCAGAGACGCCCTGTTCATGTTAGTGACACTGAGAGAGTTGTCAGAGAGACGATGACCTACCATCAAAGCCGTCATGGTGCCTGGCTTAACCCATCCTGCAATGTTGTCCAGAATACGTCTCGGTTCCCCTTTGATCTTAATGTCGTAGCAAACTTTGTTCCAATGAAAGACGCTCGTGGACTTTTGGATGTTTGCAAGCTGTCCTCCAGGCGAACCGGGCCTCTCAGTCACCGCCGTACGTCCAGCAACTTTTTCGCTGGACTCGACATCATTAGAAGCAAACCTATCTCTGCCCTTGTGTCCACGTCGAAACACCAAGACTTCTCCCTTGGACTTTTTTGCGCTGACAATCTCGGCGAAGCCCATGTAAGTGCCGAAGAAGAATATGATGAAGCCAAAGACGATTCCGACATTGCGCCACTTGTGCGTGTGGTAATACTTGAAAGCCGAATTAATGTAGTCATCGCCATCCACTACAGTGCGGCCTTTGATCGAACCCACAGACGAACAGACGCGGTTCTCTGAGCTCACATTGGCATACACCGACAGCGCTGCACTGGGAATGAACTCGGTGCATATAAACTCCCTTCCTGAGAACTCGTTTACCAGGAGAGACTCGAATGCATAGGCCAGAGGATCGATGTAATTGATCCATCGACACCAACCCAACATGTAGTCGATCGGGATGACGAAGCCCGTGAAAGTGACCAACGCGAGGATGAGGAGTGCGGCGGGGACCATGGCCTGCGACATTGTTCTCGAGGCGGAAGCAATCGTTCGAAAGATCATCGACATGCAAATCGTGGTGATAAAAGTCACGAACAAAAAGAAGAAGAAGGCTCCGGCGTCGCGACGAAGATTGGTCATGAAATACAGCGTCAGGTTGTAGGTGAAGGCGTTCAAGAATTTGTACGGCAAATCGCACAGCATGGACGCAACGGCTTCGGCGGACGGGTGGTACAGCGCGTAGCGGTCATGTTTCTCAACAATGGGACGCTGAGCGTAAAGCGTAAGGATCTACTTCCAGGTCAGTAACCAATACTCGTACCATGTTCAAAGTCAGGTCGTTACCTCGAGTGCGCTGGAGAAGGCATTAGACAGACAAGCCATAAAGATCAAAGCACCTCTTTCGTAGAAACTCCCAGTTGTAGGCTGCATGTCGTAAAACACGCTTCCGAGGATCAAGGCCATGAAGAAGTTTCCAAACAGCTGCGACAGCGTAAGAACAGGGTCGGCCACCAACCGCTGGAACCCTCTCCGGCAACAGAGCGCAACCTGCTGCCCGTAGCTCAGCGTGTAAGGGCTCTTTGGCCGCTGCGCTTTGGCCTGTACCGATCTCTTAATGGCCCTAAACTCTTGCGCCGACGGTCCGTTGATGGGATTGGCTTGTTTGTACTCCTCGATTTCTCGCTGAAGCTCCGCGTAGTGGGAGGATCGTTTCCAAGCCGCCGAAAACTCGTCTGGCGTGCGTGGCGCGCGTCCTTCAAACCCTGGGCGGACGATTCGCTCCGACGGACTGGTCATGGAGGTCAGGAAATCGGGAGTGGTTTGTCGATCAGGACACTCAAAGCCAAGGTCGATGAAATATTGCTTGGCTTCAGTAGTCGAACCGAAGAAAATCTGGCGACCTTCGTAGAGCACCAAGGCCTTGTCGAACACATCGTACGCGTGCTGAGGCGCCTGGTAAATGGAAACGAACGCCGCCGTGTTGAACAGCTCCGTCTGCAGGCGAAGAGTCTTGCAGAATTCGACGGCATTGGCGGAATCGAGACCTCTCGTGCTGTTATCCCAGCATTGCAACGGCGCTGCGCTCAACGACGCCTCGGCAATCGTGACTCTCTTTCTCTCTCCTCCCGAAACACCACGCACGTACTCGTTGCCCACTTTGGTATTGATCGTGTGGCTGATGCCAAACATGGCCATGACAACGTCGCGGAGATGTGTCACAAACGTGTGCTTGGGAAGACCTCCGGGGATATTACGAGGAGCTCTGGCGCTGGCGGCAAACATCAGAGTGTCACCGACGGTCAGCTGAGGGAAGTGCACATCTACTTCGGCAGTGTAGATGGCCTCGCCGCGATGCTCGGTGTGCATTTCCTCCGCCGAGATGCCTTTTGGAAGAGGGCATTAGCTTACTCCTATGAAGCAGCCTCCAGACATATTGGAACATGCTTACCCTGGTAATTAAAGTAAGAATCGTCATTTACATAGATACCACTCGTCTCTCCCGCAATCGTCTTCAAAAAGGTCGAACATCCTGCTCCCGGCGGCCCAAGGACGACCAACATCTCCCCGTTCTTGACCAAGCCGTCAAAGTCTCTCAAAATGTCAATTCTCGTCTTGCCATGGCCGAGTACCTGACGAGGCCACGAGAGAATCTCCAGCCAGATGTTGGCGACATTCTTCTGGAAATCTGTTGGCTGTCCGTAGCCAAAGACGTTGAGGTTCTGGAAGCAAACACCAGTCTTGGGCGGGGCCAAGCCCTCCTCAGAGAGCAAACGGACAATGGCCTTTGCCCAGGCCAGTGCTCTGAAGCTATCGCTCCTCGGGTTCAGAGGGCTATCTTCGTCAGCCGTGAACGGGTTGCCCTCGACGACAGAGTAATGACTCTGATGAGTAATCTGTCGAGCCAGGTCGCGAACAATGCTTGTCCGTCGTTCATGCTCAGAGTCGACATCCTCGGACTCGGGGTCAGGAGTCGGTGCCTTCTCATTCTCCGAGGAGGTCTCTCCATAGCTACTGGATCCAGGTGGTGTTGAGGCTGCTCTGACTGCGGTCGGTGCATCAGAGTCCTCAACTGAGGCGTTGGCAGCGGGGACTTGGCCTGCGTTGGACTTGTCCTTTGCCTCGGCCATTATGAGATAGGGGGGCCCACGGCGCCAGCAATTAGTGGAGGACTAAAAGAAGATCTACTCCGCTTGCAGCAGCTCGGAGCCGAAGGGTACGTAGTAGTGTGAAGTTAATCGAGGTGTTGCAATGCTGAAGATTGCTGAGTGCAAGTTGAAAGAGCTTTTTTCGTATTTGAAGGCTTCACTGAATCGGGGCGGTATATACAAGCTTGCCGTCAATGGCGTGACAATCCAGGAAAAGGTTACAAAAGATTTGAGCTCAAATGGCTCCCCATGATCAAACCGGTAGCTTACACGAGAACAGCGGCACAGAACTAGAGGACAATCACTGGTATATGAGGCAAGGCAAACAAGCCGAATAATACCCTCGCACGCGGGGGGTGGAAGGGTCTGGGAAAAGTCAGCGGTCAGACGGCCTTTCTCAAGAACCCGACAGCCCTTGGACACGTCAACCCGCGACCCCGAAGCTCTTCTTCATCAGGGCCCCGGTCGCGGCGGTGGCGGGGTCCCTCGGGCTATGGGTCATTCCCGACTGCCCGGGAGTCAAGGTACGCGTTGTTCATCACGACATGGCATTTGTCAAGGGTTTCCTGAGGGCTGTGAGGGAGTAGGGAGTAGAGAGTAGGGAGGCCCTTGCTGCCCTAAAGTTGTATCCTCTCGGTTGCATGATTACATGATGCATAGCTGCGATCTTAGCGCTCCTCTCGTGACATATTGAAGATCCGCTGCGGGGAGTAAGCCCGTTCAAGTTTATACCGTTTATAAACTACCTGCTTCGAGAAAGTCATGATCGCTCCGTATTGTGCATCAAACCAATATGGAAAACAACAAAGCCGCATGCGCAACGAATGAGGGAGACGGGCCAGTTTGGGAAACCAGTCCTACATCCCCGACTTCATCACGTCCGCTCAAGAAGACGCCGAGGATACTATCCTGCGTGCTGTGCCAGCAGCGAAAGAAGAAGTGCAACAGACAGAGCCCATGCTCAAATTGCATCAAGGCAAGCCCATGACACGATATATCGACATTTTTTCGGAAATGTAGATGCTTACAACATGACGCAGTTAAAGGCAACATGCATCCCCAGCACACCAGCTCCGCCACGAAAACGCCGACGACCTAACCAAGAGCTCCTCGAAAGGCTGGCGAGATGCGAGGCCCTTCTCAGGCATTGCACCTGTATTCCTCAACCGCTCACAGAAAAGATTCTGTCTGAGCACTCCTATGAAGATTCTCACGATTCACCCGAGGGGGAGACGACAAGTCCGAGCACGGATGTGGCATCTCCAAAGTGAAGCTTGAAGACCTCGCAACCAAGACCTGATTGCGGACATGTAACGACTTCAATTTAATCAACAATACTTTTTTTAGTTTGAGAGTATTTATTCGCAACTCTGGGCAAGGGCACTCCAAAGATACTGCGAGTGGAAAAGCATTGAGTCTGGATACTCGGCACACACACATCTCTGCTCTGCAGTATCAGCTTCACCACAACCCAGCAACTTGATCCGAAAATTATTGCAGCTCATTCGCTATTTCTCCAGGAAATTCTGAACAGTTTCCTACTCTTTAGGGATTTTTTGGAAGTGCTATTTCCTATTTGTTTTGGTCTGGACGATACCCTCACGAGTTTCTTGTATGAGTGCACCAAACGGCATGGCCATGTCGTTGGGCTACGACTGGGGGGGCAAAGGGTATTAATACGAGAATCACGGGTAATATACGAAAATTGCGAAAAAAGAGTATTACCATTACTCAATGGGTTAAAAAAAAAA
>JALNIO010000203.1:0-50294 GCA_023509875.1 Rugonectria rugulosa | reverse complement strand
GGTTCAGGTCACGGTTCAAAAAACACACGCACGATTAGGGAATCATCAAAATCAAAAACTATAAATTCGTTACAGAGCATGGATGCGAAACAAACGTAGGACCTGGGGATATGCTCTGCCTTGTGACTTGGATCGGTGAGGACATTGACACCTTGGCTACTTGGTCACGCTGCACCAGCAACAAGTAAGCGTGGGACAAGTCGGTCAGAGCACGCAGGCCTCAAGTTGACCAAGTTGACGGTTATTCCAGGTTCCTAATTCACTCGTAGCTGTTCCGCTCTTGGGCAAAGAAACCTTTTTAGCACACCCCGTTTAACCGCCCGCCGCTCGCAACGTATTCGCCACTCGGGGGGAGCCAACCAACTTCGCCAACTCAACGCCCTGGGCAGTCACTGGGCAAGGGGGGGGAGAGGGCATTTCAGAATAACTCCGCACTTGACCCGACGATCCGTCCTCTAACACGAGCGAATAAGGGACCACGTGGATCGTCACTGATGCAGGTGCTTGCCTGGTCTAGGTCGCCCCAAGTTTTTTTGATGCTGGAGACTAGAGATTTTTGTTGGGGAAGAGGAAGAGGAAGAAGAGGTACATGGCGACCAAGCAGGGAAAAAGTTGATGGAATGAAACAAGCTCTCTTTTTGATTTGTTTTCTTCTTATTGGGTAGGTGTATGTGATGTGCACTTTTTCTTTTTCCCCGCGTGACATCCGTGCTGATGGGGGCGTGGCGTGGGAGGGCGGACCACGTGAATGATGAAAAGGGAAAAAAGAGAAAGAAAAAAAAGCAATTAAATTAAATTAAATGGAATTGAATCAGAATGTGTACCAAGCCCCCAAAGAGGATGCCGACGGGGGAAAGAAAAGTGAGGCGGTCGACAACAAGTGGTGTTTGCTTGTTTTCCCCCGCGGGAAAAATAAAAAAGTCTAATACTCTGGCTGGTTTCAAAGCCTGGGCGTGATAATCCCCCTCCCCTCCCCTGGGTAGGTATGTAACTCCCGGAATGAGACGCTCTTTGAGCCGGCGGCTGGTACTGTAGAAAGATACCCCGGGAAGAGAGGGGAAGGGGTGCCAAGTATTGTTACGAGTGATTCAGGCGGAATGGACCAACCGTCATACGGGCATTACGTTCAAGTCTCGGTGAGAATACATGTAAGAAAACAAGGTGCCTGAGCGGGAAAAAGTGGAAATGGGAGTCTTGTCCCGATCCCCAGGTTTGTTTTGTGTTGTTGATACATCATCATATGTCATCAATCAATGCTAATATTACATGAGCCGGTGCCCGGTACAGCAGGTACACATAGACAAAGTACGTAATACGGGCAGTATTGTTACGTAGCCTAGGGCCATTCGGAATCCAACCCGTCCCTGTCAAGCTTCAGCTCTCACAAAAAGGCGAGAGAATCATACCAATAAGAGGAATGAAGGGAGAGAGAGCATGGACATTTCCATGTTCAATGCGTCCAATGGGTGAATCAAACATTGCGAAGAGACGGCGTCGTATCCAACGCAGGGGTTTGAAGGAGGGGGTAGAGGGAAAGCCCTGGGCGTCTGAGCTCTCCCCCATGGGCGCGGCAAGTGAATGCGGGGAAGCACCACGTCAAAAGTGAAATGGCGGACAAGTACAACGACCGTCAGCAGTGTACACAGTATGCAAAGTACTTGTCTCGACGCAAGGGAATCGAAATCGCAGAGACTATCACTGCTCAGGTCCGTCCGCAGCAGCTAGCCCTGACGTGGCCCCGGGAGGAAATCAGCTGGCTGTTTCAGCACCACATGAGATCAAGAGGATGATGCCGCCTCTTCATCATGGCCTAGGTACTTGACCGCCTTGACAAAGATCCGCCTTTGATGGACGTTGATGTCAGCGAGCTCGGCCTCAAACGTGTCGCCCACATGGACGTCCTTAAGAAGCACCTTGTCGTCAACACCGTCGACTGTCATGATGGCATCCAGATCAAACATGTCGATCCGGCCCGTCAAGCCCTGGCTCATTGTTGCATCCACTGTGAAGCGCATTGTGCGGGGCGATCTGTTTTCGAACTTCCAGTCGCGGACGAGTGCCATCAAGATCCATTCCCTGACGCCATAGGACAGTATCCGGGCCATCTTCTCTCGCATCTGCAAGAGCGAAAGCGTATTGCCCAGGCTTTCTGCAGCAAAAGGCAGGATGGCATCGAGATCGTCCACGACAGGGTCGATACGCCGGTTTGTTTCCCGTTCGTGGGCCAATGCCGCATGAACTTGCCAATGAAGAATGAGATCCGAGAAGCGACGCAGAGGGGACGTAGCCTTGGCATACATGTCTAGGCCCAGCATGAAGTAAGGGCCAGGAGTAGCCGAAATCTCGATGCCACCCATCAGCCGGTTCAGCTCTCGCCTCTGGGCCGCAGACGGTTGAACGCCTTTCTGGAGAGGAGGATATAGCTCCTTGGTAGCGTACTCGTAGATTGCTGCGAAATTGGTTGACGAGTTGGCGTCCTTTCGATACGGGACTGGGATGCCTCTGTCGGCGCACCATCTCGCCGCGATCTGACCAGCAAGAACCATGGTATTGGAAACAACCGAAGCACCATTGAAACCATTATAGTCAACCTTGATATAAGGGTCGGGTGGGAGTACTTTTGTGCTGCCTGACGTCGAGTCCACGGGTACATCCTCGAAAGCAACTGTGACTGATGGTCTGGGAGGAAAGTAGGGCCACGCGCCCTTGTCCAGTCTCCTTTCCTTGATGGCTTTGCTGAGGCGATACATAGTAAGAAGGTCTTCCTTGCTCTTATCGTCGAGCTGCTGGGCCGTAGTCATGGAACGATTAGGAGGCTGATCGGCGTTTGGAGGTAGTGTTCCTACGGCCAGTGTCTGCTCAGGAGCAGCAGGAGGAGCAGGTTCCTCGCAAAATTGCGAAACATCCACGGGATCCAGATATGTCACCTTGTCAAGCACGCCCGGCTCGACTTTGTAGTCAAGAAGCTCACCTGCCTCGTTGACTTTGGCACTGAACGTTAGAGTCGGCCGGCCTGCAGCCAGAGAATAGGCATCGACGAGGCTTTGCGACTTGTAGTCACTTGAACCTTCTATTTCAATGTCGGATGGCAACATTGCTTGGAAGTGGCCAGGTAGGTAAATATTCTCGGGGATCAGTTCCATGAATTTACCCAACTCTGAATTGGGCGAGATGCCAGATGCCGGATCCGCGGTGTGAATATGAATCCAAAACTCGTCCGATTTATCCGTCCGCTCCAGGGAAACACCGTCGTCAATCAGCATTGTCGAGGGTGCATCGATACATAACACATTGGTGTCTTTCCATTCCCTCCTATGCCCAGCAGCGATGTCGTCGCGTCGCGACTCTTCGATCGTGGCAGGCTTTTCACGAATCAGACCGCCTCCGCTCTCAATCTGAACTTTTGGGAATCGAATTCTGTACCGAGACGGAATCTCCCAGGGCGGAATCATGCCTAATTCCTGGAGAAAGGTCCAGGCAGTGGTCTGATCCAATGGCAAATCGTCGTACAACTCCAAGGCACGGAGGATGATGGAACCGCTGGAGTGAAATCGAGATGAGTCCTCAAAAAGGTTGTAGCTCGCCCACCATTCTAGAAACCGAATGATTTCTGTCTGGGATCTCGACCACTCGGGTATCTCCAATTGAACCGCAGCTGAAGGGGCCAAGATTCCATGGGACGTTACTGAGCGCTTTTCCCGATTTCTTTTGACTATGGCCCTAGCTTTCAGGATGAATTTACCAAAAGTAGTCAAAGAAAGTTCCTCGTCCTTTGGAGCTCTGAGCCTCTCTCCCCGAAACAAAGAGTATTCTCGGACCAAGGCTGTGACACGAAGAACTAACATGGCGTCATGGTACGGAAATACTTCGAAGAGTTGATCTCGGCGCTGACAATCCGCAGTAGGACCAAGAGGCCTGAAGACGAACTCGTTGCGGTAGAGAGCGGTGTGGACAGCGTAGAGGGCAGGATTCGGGAATCCGTTAGCCTTCCTGGCCGATTTGGGCAAGAGGATCTCGGCCATCTCAAAGAGGCTGAGATACCTAGTCTGTCTTCCATCTGACAGTAAACCCCTTACCTTGTCGAGGTTGCTCAGGCTGTTTTGGTAGAATTCCTCGGATTGAGCGATAAATTTGTTCATCCGCTGGATGAGGTCAGATCCGGCCGCTCGTGCTGGGCCTTTATTTTCCTTCCTCATTAGTTGGTAGTCATCGGGGCCCAAATCTTTTGGGATTGCGTTGAGTAGTGGCTGAATCTCCTTGGCTGTGGCAAAATTTGAAACAGTGAATATGGCTGAGAAGCCAAGGCTCATTACCCATCGGCCGGCGCTCGTATAGAAGTGATGACGGTCTCCCATATATCCGAGATAGATCCCGAAGATTGGTGTACGAGACCCAGGTTGTCTGGATGAATGTTAACACATCTGTGTTGAAAGTAGTGAGGGGATGCACATGACTCACCTCAACTCAACAAGATCGCCAGGAAGACGGGAGCTGGAGCCTACAACAGAAATCTCAGCGTCCTCATCGCCAGTATTCTCGCCTTCGCCACCCTCAACCATGTCTACTGGAGTCGAATGGATATGGTCAAGTTCAGCAAGGCCAGTTGTCTGTGACCTGGTGTTGCTGTTGCTCACTTTGGAGAATAGGTCATTGTCGGGGAGCAATTGCATCTCTGTCACATCAGATGCAGGCCTCCATTCGCGCAATTTTTCCCGAATTGGCCGAGTGTCCAGATGAGAGGCAACATTTTTAGGTGCAGGAGCAGTCGTTGGGATATTGTCTAAGCCAAAAGATTGCACCCGTGGCGGGTTCCCATTGGGTTCCGTCGTGATGGCATGCTAAGTTGTGTAGGTTAGTATCATGGGCTGGACGGTTCAATATACGGGATACCAACTTTCTGTGTGAATTGAGAAACAACTAGACGAGAGGGTTTCAGAAGAAGACCATCTTTTCCGAGACATCTCAAACAGACGTACGGACGTCTCGATGCGCTTAGCATTTTGAGACGCGGCTTGGAGAGGTTCTTGATCGAATTTGCAGAACCTCAAACCTCAAACCTCATGTATAAGGCTGGAAAATTTTAGCCACAAACGTGTTGGCGTCAAATCAGAGCCATGGCCACGCGCTGTCACATGACCCAGCAAAATATGTGGCGTGTGGCGCATGCTAGGCCACTTTATTAGCAGCAATCTGAAAGGTCGGCAAGTCGGGTACCTTACAATTAAGGCTGTCAAGGTACCCATCGGTTCATGTTTCACCGTTTCAACATGTCAAAGTTTCACGCAAATTGCTTCCCACAGTTCAAGGTTCGTCAAGGTTTGTCCATTAATAAAAAAAAAAAGTCGGAATTGTTTTCGTATTCTATCCAAATGAGATTGAAATTGAGCTTATGCTACGTGCAACGTACAAAGCACGAGGCATGTAGGTTCCTTCCTGAACTGGGGTCAAGTGGGCTTTTGAAGACTTACAACATGAAAGGGAAGGTGCTTTCCGACGTGACACGTGCCCGACTGGCAGGGCCTTCCCATGATCCGGGAAAACAAATGAACGGAAAACAGGAGCTCCAAGAAATCCTTCCAGGAGCCCTGCTCAAGACTGCAAGACTTCCTTCACCGACCGACATTTTCGGAGGAAAAGGGGCCTGTCGGATGAAATAATCAGCCAAGAGGAGCCAAGAAGCGGGCTTGTACAAGTTTGATTTGCAGACCATGACAAGGCCTACGGACCGATCGACATTACGCTTCCCCCTTGGAAACGAGGCCGTCACCACGACGTCCCATTGATCAACCAAATCAGCAGCGGCAAGAAAACACCCGGGGGCTGGCTGTGTTGCCGTGTTCATCAACTGGCAATCATTCGAGAAACTACCAAGCATGGTGGCTGACGAGGCGATCGTCTTTAGGGTCTTCTCCCCCGGATCTTGTGATGCAGCCACAATTGACATTGACAGTTGACGATGATTTCGATAGCCGTTTGGGGAGGACCCTCCCATCGATGCCGTTCGAGGGCAGCTCTGTTTCAGCAAGCCGAACGATTCATACTCGAACCCATGACCCCGGTTCTACGTCCAAATCCCTCCCCGCATGAACAAGATGACTGCGCCTCGGACGGGTCGGCCGGCAAGAGCTAAATTATAAAGAACCTAGCAACCTGGCCTATTTGCTTAACGAGCTGTGACGACAATAACAGCGACGCGCCGAAGCTGCTCTGAACTTCTGAATCGGTCCCCGGCCACTACTGGCCAACACGAGAGCCTGAAGGAGTCCTCCACCATGGTGCATGCGCTACTCGCATGCGCTAGACAGATTGGGACGCCGCAGATGCAGGAACAATCTCTCGACCCGCCGACCGATGGGCCGGTTGATTCACCATGTTGTGCCTAGACAAGACAGAAAGCCGATGATCCAGGAACGCGACAGGCAGCGCCCAGGCTGGATGGCAGGTTGGCAGGTTGGCAGGCAAGCAGGGCACATTGGAGAGCTCCGCAGACCAAGCAGTCCTCGTGAAAGTTGAACCAGCATCAGCCAATAAGAGACCCGTGCCGTGCGAGTTTATCCAAGGGCCAGTCACATCCGGGCACTCAAGGACCATGGGTCAAATTAATGTCGCTTTCCAGGATGCTTCCCCAAGCACAGGCTCCTTGGCTGCTCATTTGGTCTGCTGGAAATGGCCCTTCTGGGCAGTCGCCCGGCTCATCCTACGACCCTGGCGCCCTCGTACTCAGCATGTTCCTCGTTTCCCTTCCGCGCCGGGTCCCCCTTTCAGGTCCTCGCTGCCTTTTTAGGTTCTGGAGGGCTACTCCGTATCTCCTGGTCATGCCCACCCCTGACAGCCTTGATGCGCCCTGGGTCCTTGGGTCCTTGGAAGGCTTGAGGAGAGGAGTGGCCGATGCGATTGAAATTGCAAGCTCTCGGAAGCTCCACACACGTCCCCTATTCGTCCGTAAGGCCATGGAAATATGTCAACCAAAGTGCAACGGTGACCACGGTGGTTCACTGCTCGGGACTCAGACCCCTGCCAATCTCTCTGAATTGTGGTACGGTCGCCCGAGGCCTCGCCACTTGCCTATCACTGCCCCCGCCTATTCTTGGCCTGGCTAACGTCGAGCCGGCTCTCTCACAACCATGCTGCTGTGCAGAGAGTAATAATAACATCCCCCCCCCCGCGATGGTTTATAGCCTCTCTTTCCTTTTCCTCTTCCTTCCCACGATCCCGTCAATGTTCGAGATTAAGAGAGCCTGATTCCTTTGCTTTCCTCTCTCGCTTCGTTCCAATATCCAACTTACCGCTTCACTCTTTTAGCGGGCATTCGTTTCTCAAACCAACTACAACCCTCTCTTACATCAATCGTCAGGATGAAGGCCGGAGTTGCTGCTGCCGCCTTTGCGGCCATGGCCACTGGTGCTCATGCTTCTTACCCTCATCATCGCCGAGCTCACGAACTCTTCGCCCGTGCTCCCTATGAGACTTGCGTTGCCGGTTGCACCACCATTTATACCACCATCACCGGCGCTGGCACCCGTATGAACCATTGGAAAACCGAAGTGTCCCGAGTGCCTCTTACTAACTAGGTTGTAGTTGTTCCTAACCCTCCTCCAGCCACCACTTCGACCCCTGCTACTTCTTCAACTCCCGTTGCTGCCATTACCAGCTCCACCAGCTCTACCCCCAAGCCGGTGTACAGCAAGATTTCCTCTTCGCCTGTCTCTTCGTCTCCTGCTGAGGCTGAGACCACCACTTCCGTTGAGGTCATTGTCGTTGTCCCTACTCCCGAGGTGCACAGCTGCTCTACCACGGGCACTTACACCTTCCCTGCGACCACCGTCACCGTGACCGAGTCTACCACTGTCTGCGCTGCCCAGACCACCAAGGTTCCTGCTGGTACTCACACTCTTGGCGGTGTCACCACCATTGTTGAGACCGCTACTACTGTCACCTGCCCCTACGCCAAGGAGACCGAAGTGAACGGCGTTGTTACCAGCGTTATCGACACCACCGTCTATGTCTGCCCCAGCGCCGGTACTTACACCATTGCCCCAGTCACCAAGTCTTGCTCCGAGGAGACGATTCTTGTTTACCCCGTTCCTACTAGCTACGCCCCTGGCACCTACACTGCTCCAGCTCAGACTGTCACTGTCACCGAGACTGGCTACGTCTATGTCTGCCCTTACTCCAGCAGCGGTCTCGTAGCCACTTCCACCTCGGCTCCCAAGGCCACTTACAAGGCCCCCAAGACCAACCCTACCACCTCGTCTGTCGTTGAGGAGGCCGAGACTACCACCAGCGCCAGCAAGTCCAAGTCCACCAGCAGCAGCTACCAGAACACTGGCACTCTCCAGGGAAGCGGTGACCACTATGGTATCACCTACACTCCTTACCAGTCTTCCAACGGTGACTGCAAGTCCGCCAGCGCTGTCCGTTCCGATATCCAGATCCTCAAGAACAAGGGCTTCAGCGTCATCCGTGTTTACTCCACTGACTGCGACACCCTCAGCACCGTCGGTTCCGCTGCTAAGGAATTCGGTCTCGAGCTGATCCTGGGTGTCTTCGTCAAGGAGACTGGTTGCACCTACCAGACTTCCGACATCAAGACCCAGGTTGACGCTATTGCCGCGTGGGCAGAGTGGGATATCGTCAAGCTCATCGTCGTCGGCAATGAGGCCATCATGAACGGTTACTGCTCAGCCAGTCAGCTCAAGGAGCTCATCAGCGTCGTCAAGTCCAAGACCTCTAGCTACACCGGTCCCTACACCATCTCCGAGACGCTCAACATCTGGCAGCAGGATTCTGTTTCCAGCGTCATCTGCCCCGTCGTCGATGTCACTGGTGCCAACATCCACCCTTACTTCAACTCGGCCGTCGAGCCCTCAGGTGCTGGTGAGTTTGTCAGTGGTCAGCTTGATCTTCTCAAGGACGTCTGCTCTGGCAACGATGTCATTAACCTGGAGTGTGGTTGGCCCACTCGTGGTGACTGCAACGGCGTTGCCTGCCCTGGTAAGACCCAGCAGGCTACTGCCATCAAGTCCATCCGTGAGTCTTGCGGTGACAAGACCGTCTTCTTCTCCTACGAGGATGACATGTGGAAGCAGCCTGGCGACTGCGGCTGCGAGCAGAGCTGGGGCTCCAAGAGCTGCTTCTAAGCTTGCTGGCTCGGAACTCACTGCTAATTGCAGCATCATGCCCTTGTCGATGTATTACTTCAACCTACGACAAGCTGAACGTATATGAGCCGTCTTCAAATCCGCCTGGCCTTGTCAGTTCTTCCCTCTCCAACAACCACCTGCTTGGGCCCAGCAGCCACGCAGACTACGATATCGTCTCACAATACCATTCCTTTCGGGCGGAGTCGGAAAGCTCGGTGTGAAGCATCTTCTTCCTCTCCTGGTGACATTCCGCGCCTGGGGACCGAAACCGAAAGAGGGAAGGGGAAGCCAGGCAAACCGGGCTGGACGAGAAGACTTGCTCGAAAATAATGTGTTTTGTCTATTGAAAGCACAAATAACGACATTTTACTGCTTTATGTGTTATTTTATGCGATCTATTCCATATGTGGTCTCGCGATCTACGTAAATATTCCTCGTTCTCAGATATTCTCATTGCATGCTCTTTATTGGCGACTGGCGATGTTTTTTGATCAGCCTTTGCACGGAGTCAAATACCCACGTGGAGAGGGATACTGCAATGTTACAATGTACTTGGCCGGGTTGTCATTTAGCCTCTGGTTCATGAAGCTGTAATTTATTAGTGTTTACTCTCGCAACCATGTCTCACGTTTACTTGTTCTCTAATGTGACGTCCTTGTCTTGTGATTATATCTTGTACCTCCATGTATGCCAACGCTTTTAACAGGAATGTTCCGACAATTGGAGCAGCTACTGTTTACTATACGAATAAAGTTGCCCTCCTCTCACCAAGAGAACAAATGACCTAAGCCACCCTCATTCCACTCAACCGTCTCATCATGTCACTCGGTTTCATTTCACCCTTGTCCGCAAAACTGTCGAGCTGGAAACGTCCTTGTTCCGACGCCAAGTCCCGTGGGGCTATCGAATAAGCTACCGTTACTCTCATCTCCTCCCTTTTCCTTCCAAACTTCCTGGACTCAGGGCTAGAAGGGTAGCTGTCAAGCTGTCTCTCTTTTCCGCCAACACGAGGCGCGAGTGACCGCGTCCAAGGGCGGAACTAACTTGGACTCACCGGACGGCGGCGCCTTTTCTTCTAGTTGCCCAATATTGTCGAATGGAAAACGCCCCCCTTGGCATTTACTTAGTGGACTGGACGCTCCGTACTAGCCAACCATTGCGAAAAGATGCAAAAAGTCCATGAAAGGAGGAATTCGCTTTGGGATGCCAAAGTGGATGAGCATCGCTCCCATGATGATCTCGCTCATGTACATAGGAAGATAGTGTACCAAGGACATTCGGAAGGGGAAAATGCCGAGTACGGTTTCACACCAGAGACAATGTCTTAGACAGTGACAGACTCCAAGTCAGCTAGACACAACAAAAGGCGGTGTGGAAGTAGCCATGGAAGATAACAGAGGATGAATGTCAAATGAAGCTATGTAAACCAAGCTTATCAGAGCAAATCCAAGGCGCTGTGTCGCTTGCTCGATACTATCATGGATATAGTAGTCGCAACTCAGTGTACAACACGAAACCTCAGCTACCCAAGTCCATGGTTCATTCCCAAGTTCCCCTAAAAGGGTATATACCATACCAAAGTGACGCTTGAACAACCAGATGAGACGGCCTATCGCCAAGCCGAATACATGCCCAAGATCCGAACCGAAAGTAGCCCCAAAAAGAATCTAGTATAAACCCATCATCATCACCAACCTAGTATTGATTGATAGGCAGCAATGCAATATGAAATCATGCCCGTTGTATCCGATCCCTGAGGATGTCTGCCTTCTATCCGACGATGACGATGGAAACAAACAAAAAGTGTAATGGTTGAAATAAAAACGCCAAGCCAGGAGTCGAAAGTTGAAATGCAGTCTGATGAATATTTCGTGATATGATTTCCTTCGTATCTTACGCCATTGGTAAGCAAATATGCAGTATTTTGCCGATAGCTGATGCCAAATACTGAAGGCAGTCGATTATAGCAAAAACAAAAAAAAGGGTATAACTTTTCATGTTTGTTGTATTCGCGTGTGGATTGAGTAGAGGGGTTGAGGAGATGGACAAAAGACACATATTGCCTTGGTCCAATGCATTAGTCCAGAGCAGGTAGGCAGCATGTGAGTCCAGGTATGAGCCCTGGGTCTCTAGAAATGGTGCAATTCATCCAGCAGGGCTGGTCTTCTTCGGTAGGGTTCATCAATGATTGTTTTATTGCCTGCATCGCGGCGCCAGTCATGTTTATTGAGAAACGGCTCAGGGCCGCTTCCCAAGCGCTCAAACTGGAGAAGACCCCCGCGGGTGTAGTCGCAGCATAGCACATTCAAGTCTTGTCCTTCATTGGTAAAGGCGACGCCGCCAATCTCTCCGAATAAATCAAACGACTGCTGAGATCTGAGCGTTTGAACATCGATGATGTCGATGTAATCAGCTTCCTCGGCCACAACCAAGACTCTGGGGCCGCTGCCACCAGGCGAGAAGCGTAGGCTGCGAGCGCCTGCCAGCTGTGTTCGAATTGTTTTGAGCGGTGATGCTTTGCCGTTGGCGTCGCACCATTTTCGGGCGTCCCATATTTTGACAGTTCTGTCCTGATTACCTGTGGCAACCATCCAGCCATCATCGGACCAATCACACGAGAAGCCAAAGTCCTTATGACTGGAGAGCTCTCGTTGCGTCTCACCTGTGTCCGCATCGACAATGGTTACTTTGAGTTCGTCGCCGACGAGAACCCTTAGACGACCATCAGGAGAAACCGCGGAGCAGTTGACGGAATAGTCCGTCTCGGTTTGTGAGACCACCTTCTGGGTGGCAAGATCCAATATACGGAACGCTCTATCGTTATTGGCGATTGCGGCGATCGGATTGGATGACCGGCGTGGGAGATGTATCTGTAGGTGGTTGGTTATTGCCCATGGATTGTTGGCAAGACGCCCGGTGGCAAACTGTTTGTTGTCTTCCGAGTCGAGGTTCTTCACACAATACTCTCCATTGAACATGCCACCCATCAGAACCCCGTGGTTAGCATCCACAGTAGAGATGACGGAACCGAGGCCATGGACATTGTTCAGGTTTACGGCTTTGTCTGTAATCTTTGAGTCGACGTTGATGCGCTGGATAGCTTGAAAACCGGGGTAAAACGCCTGAGTGCGTGAGGAGCAGGCGAGGACGCTCCGCAGCTGGAAATGAGCCAAGTGAACATCTCTGCGGACGATAAGGCTTTTGAATCTGAAGAAGTTGGCCGTTCTGGAGAGGAACACATCCGAGTCCGTAGGTTCCTGATCTAGTCAGCTTCACTGTCATCTGTTGTCCTATGGGAGTACCAGTACTTACGAGCAAGTCAGACCCTTTTCTGTTCGTGTAATTCCGGTAGCTGCCGGTCCGATAGTGACGGGCGATTCTTCTGCTGGTATTCAAAGCACTCCAATCCATGCCTTGAAGATCACATTGATCCCCACGCAGGTCCGAGTACCGGACCTCGTCAATTGCATAGCCGTCTTGTTGGCGGACAGCTTGGATTGAAGGCGGACCTGCGATGAGAGTGTCTTCAAATCGCCATGGCCGTGTTCGAAGTGACCAATCCCGGAGAAAATCGAACAGAGACAAGTTATCGGACCCAAGCATTGTTGGATTCGGGTTACTGACCAGAGGCGGATCCATCATCATCTGAATGGAACCCATCCCAGGACCAGCTGGGACTGGCTCGCCGGCATTCATGGTTGACTGGTCGGCTGGAGGCATAGGGAAGGCTTGGAAGCCAACTGGTATGAAAGGAGGGAAGAAATCGCCTTGGAAAATCCCTCCCTCACTGTCGGGGTCTTCCTCATTGCTGTCGAAGGGATCGGAGGCGACGCTCTCATCGTCATCCATCTCCTCCACAAGAGGGACACCGCCGTGCTCATCGTCGCTCATGTCAAGCTCATAGTCCTCAGCGTTGTAGCTGGGATTGATGTTGAAGTCGAATGAGGTTGAAGGAACAGCGCTAAAGGATCCTTCTGGAAAGTGTGGTTGCGACGAGTCGTGGGTGGGGGACTCGATATTGAGATCTATGTTGGGGTCGGAGCGTCCTAAAGCGTCGTCGCTGTCTTGGCAGACTGCAGAAGAATCAGGGGATAGAGAGACAGTGCCGGAAGTACTTGTGGCTGCGTATGAAGTCGCACTTGAGTCGTCGGCGGGGAAAGCATCCGCCATCACCAGGTTGGGCGCATCGGCAAGGACGTGGTGAGTTACAACAGAATGGTAGCTGAGCTGGCGTTCACGATCCGGGCCTGCAGCTGCCTCGGTGTGGGAGTTGGTGTACGGGGTAGAATGGGCATGAAGATGACTCTGAAAGCCCTCGTCCCAATAGTTGGACTCGACAATGGCTTCCTCCCGACTTCGATCGGCCTTGGAAATGTGTGACAGGCAAGGCATCGTGAAAATGACGGTGGACGGGGGGGCGACCTTTAAGTTTTTCTACGAATGTTCTGCATTCGGGAAAGCCTGAACGGGGCTAGATTGCTGGAAGGCGGATGACCCGAGCGAGGGTAGGGAGTATTGCTTGAGGAGTGAGACAAGTCTTGCTTTTGGGTACCGCGACCAAGGCAATGATTGACGGTTGGTTCCAGGAGGGGGTCGTTGGCGTTGCTTTTGGCAGTTGGGGTCTTTAGCGTTGCGCGAGCAGTAGCGCCCTCGACGGCTGAACGGTTTGAGGGAGATTCCAGGCTAGTTATTACACTAGAAGGGATTGAAAAGGGCGGCGAAGAAGACGAAGAGGAGGGTAGGAGAGGCCGTAGGTGGTTGAAGACGAAGGCGGCGGAGAAGGCAGACTGATGTCTTTATTTGTGTAATCCTCCCATCTGGGGGCCTTCTCAAATTGAAACCTGTTTGGGCAGCAGGGGGCGATGAGGGATGGCCCATACAAACAATACCCAGCAAAGGTACTATTATGTATGTAGCCAAGTCTAAAAGGTGAGGTTGTCCGCCAGGGTGTAAAGCTAGTCAGAGCCTCAAGTCAGGACAGGGGCTTACGCGGGGGCGGAGACGGTAGAGAGCAGAGCTATCGCCGAGGCCGATATCCAAGAGGGAAGAAAGGAGAGGAGAGTGCAATGCGCAATGACGATGGACAATGAACGAGTGTGGATGAGACAAAGTGCAAGGAGTGAAAAAGATGTCGCCGGCTAAGTCGGGGATACCGTGGAGCATGAGAGCTGTACGTGACCGCTTTGAGCGTCAGCCGCTTCTGGGGTCTTGACTGAAGCGGAAGTTGAAGGTGGGTGTTGGCTTATTTGGGATGCCGAACGTGTTGGCGCTGGGAGGGATCATGGAAACTGACGACGGAGGTGCTTCTCTGCTTGGAAAGAGGGGAATGGTAATGTTTCAGACCAGAGAGAGAAGCTATCGTCGGTGTTCGACTCAGATAAGTTCCGAGAGGCAGCGTGGCCGGGTACCCAGAGCCAGAGGAAGCGCTGGGGAGGGGCCAGCGGACGGGACAAGCAGCGCTGAGGGAGTATCGTGATGGTTGGTCGTGCTGGCGGAGGCGGAGGCGGAGGCGGAGGCAGAGGCAGAGGCAAGGAGGGTCAAAGGGTGTCTGGGTGCTGAGGTGGAGGGTTGGTGTGGGGAGTATGTGTGGACTATGTGCCTTACGAAGTAAGGTAAGGTAAGGTAAGGCAAGTGGATGCGACAAATGTCGGGAAGGGACTTGGGGACCAACTTGCCAACCCAGGGTGTGAGGGTGGGACGCCCACTTTGTGCAAGAGTCGTTCTTACTCGACTCGGGCTGAATGGAACTGTACAGCACTTGCCGTTTGTACGAAGTACAATACCTAGGTACTTGTACCTACAAGGACAAGGACATGAACAAGGGGCAGCAAACAATGAATTGTGCCTCGAGAATTAGAGAGGAAGAAACACGGCCTTGATCCGGGGTAACAGCAGGCCAGGTACTATGCTTGTGCTGCATGTTGGTTCGCTGTCTTTAATTATCCTTTTGGCGCAGATGGCGATGGCAAGACAGGTATGTATAGTAATCATCTACTGCAGGAGGCATGACCACCTGGACTGGGCTGGGCTTGCACCCCAGCTGAGCTGAGTTTCGCTGCCCGTCTCTGGGAATAGCAGGCAACTGCCCTGGACCGAGACTTCTTGGCTTGGGGCAGGCAAAGCAAGCGAAAGACAAAGCGCAAGGCAGGAGTGACAGGCATCCCCTACCCAGTCCTCAGCGGCCCATGGATTGGCTGAACAGCGGCGGGTACAGATTCCCGATTTGCGTCAAGATGGGGAAAGGAGGTCCGTGCAAGAAGGATGGCAAGATGGGTGATTTACGGAGTAATGAGATGGAAGGCATACGACGTATCACTGGCAAACTGGATACATGTACGGAGTACGGAGTACGGATACTGTATGTGCCTGCCCCGTATATTAATTAAGATGGTATTTGGATAATCGGGGTGTCAACCAAGGGTGTCAACCAAGATTTGTGCCCAAGCGATTATTGTTCTTGATGTAGATGAGCTGCGCACGTAGCATCGAGCTCAAGTTGTTGCTTGGAAACATGGCGGTACCCAGTCGACGAGAGAGAACATTCCGGGGCCACGGCTATCCCGTTACGCAACAAATGAAGGAATCAGCAGAGTGCCCATCTACTAATTGTGTACAAAGCACGGAGTGCTCCGTACTTGGCTCCATGTACGACGTATCTGAGGCAGTGAAGCAGGTAGGCAAGTAGGCACAGGCCGTGCTCGCCCCCTCCGAGGTGTGGTAACACAACTTATTCTCAAGCATGTACGAAAACAGAATGCAGCGCAGGTCAGGCGAGAGGCTTGGTAACCATGCCATGCATTTCCCGCATCCCTGATTTAATCCCACGCTTTGGCCCATGTGCAGTTATCGTGCTGATCAAACGTGTTCCCGCATGTACGAGGAGACGACCCTGCCCTGTTTGTCTGTTTGCCTATTTGCTTGTTGGGCCAGGTCAGCTTCGCTGCGACGCCGGTGACGCGCCCCCAATTCCGAGGACGTTTGTGTCCGCGCTTGCGGAGTGCTTTTTTTTTTCTATCGCAACTTACAAGTCACATTTTGGAGTGACGCCCTCTCTCTGGCTCGCTACCGAGATGACGATCGGAGATCCTATGTGGCTGGTAAGAACGGGCTGGCCGACTTGTGACTGGTCCCGGTGGCATGGGATAAGCAGGGCAAATGGCCAAGGAGTACCTGAGCATACGGCAAGTCGCTGATGACCAGAAGCCGCCATCTACAGAATGGCGTACAGCAAAGCACCAGGGCAACCATCCCGATGATTGCAACCGTCCATTACCGATAGTTTCAACCCCCTCACTCAGACTTGGACATGGCACCTATCACGGTCCGTCCCCGCCGCCTAATCAATCGCCCGACCCGTTCCATGAACGGACCGCCGTCCACCCACACGTGTCTGGTCTGTCACTTCAGATGGCACCCAAGCACCCTACTTGTCTGTGCCCAGAGTCACACTGTCCCTCCTTACCGTCAGCATCACCAATCAGGTCTGGATGAGAGACAGATACGCGCATGAAGGGGGGACGCCAAGCTCCCTCAGCTTGCTTCTCATTGCTTTCCCCCCGTGTCTCACGCCTGGGGATCCGTCAGAGAATGGCATCATGATTGCTTGCTTAAGTTAGCCGTCCTCGCCAAAGAGGCTGACTGTTACCCAATGGTGATGGTTCGTTGTCCTGACCGGTCTCTTAGTGTATTATGACATCTGACAAGGAGAACTTGACCGTGATTCTCTTGGCTGCTTACCGAAGGGCCTCATTTTCAAGACATTGACTCCTCGAAGGGCTAGGTTTGTTCGGTCTGACGGTTGGAAATGTTGCCTGCCCGAGACAATCTGACGCCTCGAACCATGGTTCTGCTTGACTTTAGCAATTAGGGTGCAGTAATACTTCATGCATACCAAGGTTGGTAAGTACGGATTTATGGTGTCATGGTGTACAAGTACATGTATGTAATCTGCTCATCACAACACTTTTTTTGCATGGACACCGCAAAGCAGCTAGTTACAGCCAGGGACTGACTAGGACGACACCTTAGTGCGGTAAGGGTGCAGGACTTTGCCGATGCCTTGGGATTTGATCTCATTCAAGCGACTACCGTACTTTTCTTACCGCCCGCCACTCTACCGAGCCTCATTCCCTCGATAATGGGCTCTGCTGGTCACGCTGTCGATCTGGGAAGGAAAAAGAAAAGAGGCAGAGAAGAAAAAGGAAAGGGAAGGAAGACGAAACAATGGCTCCCTCTTCACCAACAGGGACTGGATGCAGTCGGCAGGCAGATTAACATTAACCAAGCACCAAGGAGAAGCTACGAAGCTACTTATGCACTCTGTTCCCGCCGGCGTGCGCATCTCAAGACCAAAGCGGAGTGGCCTGCATATCGACATGCTTGCCAGATCAGATATCTGGTTTGGCTTGCTAGTCTCTTGCACCACTTCGCTCCGTTCCCCCCACCCTTTAATCGATCAGGATCAGCGCTCGTCCATCTTGGTCGAACAGAGCCGAGCCACCAAGGAGGATTGATGGTCGGTCGTGATGGTTGTCGTGCTGGTGTTTCGGTTACATGCCACACACACACACATACGATGTAGGTACGCTACACACGCGCATACACATGATGCACAGTGGCAGAATAGGAAGGGCACAATTCCCGCCACGGGCGAGATACAGCTGCATGGTCGTTTCTCAGGAAATGGCACCCATCCAGCCATGCATCGGACGCCTGTGCCAATGATATGGTGCACTGCTTGACTCCCAATGCTGCACAATACCTCGTACCGGAGGTGTAGAAAAAGAAAGGAAGAGACGGGACAGGACGAAGCCTCGTAGCAACTGCACGAGGATATCTGGCCGACTCGAGCCTGCATCGGTCCCGCTCCTGTAAAGAGCAGCCCCGTCAGCACACTCACGCCTGGAACCCTGATCCTCGTCGGCCTGTTCGTTCTTTTTTTGTTGTTGTTAAAGCACGCAACGCAACGTGCAATGTTTACTCGGTCCAGGACTCCAGGGCCATGACAGCGCCAATGGTACAGTACCTCGTGAACTGCTACAACTGTACGCAAGAGAAGGGCAAGGTGCCCGAGGAGATGCAGACAAGGTATGTATCTCATGAACCAATACTGTATGCACGTACTACATACTACATACTACATACGCCGACCTTTGTATCTGCACTTGGACGGAGTATGCATTTCTATATTTAAATAAAGAATCATACGTGCTTTCTTTACTTGTAAGCGCACCCATCAAATTCCATGGCCTAATGTCACTGAGATGCCTGCTCGCGCCACCAGCCTTTAGCATGCGGTAGAGCGAGTGGCCACTGTCAATTTACTTGGTGCAGAGGGAAAAGCACCTGGACCTGTACGCAGTTTGCTCCTTGTTGGCATTACGACTGCATCTTTAGTGATGGCTTTGAAATAGGAAGCAAACATGAGCAATAAAGGGGGAAAGAAAACGTGACATGCTACTTTTTGATTTTTCTGTTCCCTTCTTCTCTTTTTGTTTTATGTGTGCCTGCCAATGCTTTACAATCCCATCCCCCAGCGTTGAATACAGGGCCACTCCGTGCTAACTATAGTTGCATGGCCCGCGCTGTAATATCCACCAACTTGACAGCTCGACCCCCGTAGCAATTATTAGCCCAGCAGTGCCCAGTGACATGCTCGATCTCTCTATCCACGTTCCAACCTCGCCATCGAGAAACATTGTCCATCTACAGGGTCTTTTTTTGTTTTTCTGTTTGTTCCTTTCTTCTATTCCTTGCTAATAGACCCTTGTCAACGACTTCTTTTTTCAACTTTTTTCCTCTCGGACCCTGATCCAGAACTACTTCATCCCGTCTGTACGAAACACGCACAACCACACAAACTCATCTCCCCCAGGTTGGAGATCCTTCACACACACTCTCTCTCACTTTGTTGGCCTTTCCCTCCCTCTTTCTCCACCCCTTTTCTCGCCCAGTGTCATCCTTGATGATCCCTGCTGCACATCCCTTGCCTGGCCGCACCCCTCTTTGGATCTTCAGCCCCCCTCCCCAACCTCTCGACCTTTTTCTTGGCATAGCTAACGTAGCCCTTACTCCCCGTACAAAAAAAGGAATTTCTTATTCTTAGGTTGGCATGTAAAAAAAGTACGGGATACAGTATGTAGTAGAATAAAATAGAAGCAAACATGATAGATCGATGAGATCTAAAAAGAAAAGAAAAAAGAGGAATCACCTGTACAAGGAAATAAACGCGAGCCTTCACTGGACAAATCACCCCTCCCATCTCCTCTCTTCTCTCACATCCTCTCCTTTTTTTCCCCCTTCTTCTCTTGGTATTTTCCCTTTCCGTCTTTCCTTGCAGTTCTAGACCTCCCCCCCTCCCGATTCTATCACATCTCACATCTCACTTCTCCCCTACCTAACGCCCAACTTATTTATGACGAGTCGTCTCATTCTCACCCTCTCTCTCACTCTCTTCTCATCCCGCCTTTCTTTCCTTTTTGCTGTCCCGTCTCTGACCAGCTGACTTTCTTGACCCCCCAACCCGATTTTTTTTTTACTGCTTACCGATCTTCTTGGTTTTGTCTCTTGGTCAAACAGTGGTGGACCCGTCAAGCCGTCAGCTTCGAGTCCCCAATCTCCCAGGTACCTCCTTCGTAGACATAGGAATGTAGCACTCCGTGAGAACCAGCCCTCAAGTCGAGGCATTTCGTGTCCCAACATCCACGAGAGAATTTGGGGGTGGCAACACTCCGGTCTGCAAATCCTCATCACGGGGCACATGCAGGATGCGTCTTATCTCCTAGAGGCTAGTCAAATCGTCACGACACGCCAAAGTAGGTCCTCTGTGCGAGAGGCAATCTCATCTTTCTTTTCTTTTTCCATTCACTATCTTGATGCCATGCCCATCCTTCGTCACCGCCAACTGCTCGTCCCAACCGTCCAAAAGTTCTCGTCCACGTACGACCGATCGTCCTCGCTTAGCGGTCAAGTAGCTTGGCTGCTTCTACTGCTCAACTACCAGTCACAATGCTTCATTGGCCTTCACTGCAATTGCCCTAAGCTCTTGGACTCGTAAACTTGGTCTTTGGGGTATTTGGTTTCCTTAATTGGTCGTGTCATGCCCACGTCTGCTCGCCTACCTACATACGTAGTCCCCGTTACAATTCATCACAAAGTGCTTCTAGACCGTGAATTCATCAGCTGCCTCCTTTTGAACCCGTACGCCACCACGTAGTCATCTCATCTACTCTATCACTTTTGCTTTCCATACAATCAGATAGCTCAGATCTTGTTGACGAGCTCCTTGCTCTCCTTGAGACGAATGAGCTTCTCGAGAGCCTCGTCTACAGGAACTAGTTCACCCTTGGTCTGGGTGGCTTGATCGTCTCGGTTTCGGATGTTGACGGTGCGGGTTTTGGCCTCCGCGTCACCAACGACTGGATGCATATGTTAGCTTGCATATCCCGATAGACCGGTGAATAACATTTTCTCTTACCGAAGATGAAGTTGTACTGCTCCAGTTGACCAGTACGGATCTTCTTCTGGAAAGTGTTGCTGCTCAGGTCCACATCAATGTAGATACCCTTCTGCTTGAAGATGGCCTGAACTTCCTCGGCGTAGGCGTTCACACCAGGCATGACAGGCACCACCAAGATCTGGCGAGGGCTTAGCCAGAACGGCCACTTGCCGGCAAAGTGCTCAGTGAGTACACCAAACATGCGCTCGAAGCTGCCCATGACGGCACGGTGAATCATGACAGGTCTTGAGTATCCGGCAGGGAGATCTTCCTCGGGATTGCTGCCGTCGCTGACTCCGCTCTCGTCCTTGCTGGCAAGGTATCGAAGCTTGAATCGTCGAGGAAGGTTAAAGTCGAGCTGGATAGTACCGCACTGGTGGTCTCGACGAAGAGCATCGTACAGGGTAATGTCAATTTTGGGGCCGTAAAAGGCGCCATCGCCAGGGTTCAGCTCCCACTTCTCGCCGTGCTTGGCGGTGAAAGATTCCAGGGCCTCCTGGAGCTTCTGCTCTGCCAAATCCCAAGTGGCAATGTCACCAACGTACTTCTCAGGACGGGTAGACAACTTCAGCTTGAACTTGAAGCCAAAAACGCGGTAGACGCTATCGAGGAAGTCAAAAGCGGCCTCAATCTCCTCTCGGATCTGATCCACAGTGCAGAAAATGTGAGCATCATCCTGCTGGAACCGACGTACGCGGGTAAGTCCAGAGAGGGCACCAGAGAATTCGTTTCGGTGCAGGACACCAAAATCGGCCAATCGCCACGGCAGGTCCTTGTAAGTCATGTCGGCGTGAGCAAAGATTCTGCAGTGACCGGGGCAGTTCATGGGCTTCAGGCCATAGCGTTCCTTCTCGACATCAAAGGTAAACATGTTCTCTTCATAGTGCCCCCAGTGTCCAGAGGTCTTCCACAGGTCGGCCTTGTACACGTTGGGAGTCATGACCTCGACGAAGCCACGCTTGTGGTACTCGCCCTTGATGAGATCTACCAAGGCGTTGTAGATGCGGACACCATGCGGCAGAAAAAAGGTAGAGCCAGGAGAAGCCTCGTCGAAGAAGAACAGCTTTTGATCCTGACCAATCTTTCGGTGGTTGCGCTTCGCGGCCTCAGCAAGGAAGTGCTTGTACTCCTCGAGCTGCTTCTTGTCGGGGAATGAGATACCAGCAATTCGCTGGACTGACTCGTTCTTGCTGTCACCTAGCCAGTAAGCGGCAGAATTCTGCCTCCTTGTTAGCTACTATCTAGAAGATAATAAGCAAAAGCAGCTACGTACTCTGAGAACTGTGAAGGCCTTGATGTTGCCAGTGTGGGGGACGTGAGGACCTCGGCACAAGTCGATCAGGGGACCGCATCGATACACGGTAGACTTGGTGCCGTCAGGGACACGTTGGTCGATGAAGTACTCCTTGTACTTGCTGTACTTGAACATCTCAAGAAGCTCATCCTTGGTCATTTCAAGACGCTCGAAAGGCTGCTTGCTCTTGATGATGCTGTTGGAGAGGGTCTCGAGGGCCTTCTTATCTTCATCGGCAACCGCGTGGCTATAGGACGGTCAGCATTCGAACGGGAGATAGATGAGTGCGCATGTTCATACCCCTCCATGTTAGCCATGTCGTAGTAGAAACCTGGGGGATCCTCGGTAGGGGGACCATTGCAAAGATAGCATCCGAATCTTCGCTCAGCGGCCTCTCCAAGAATATGGGCAGAAGAGTGCCAGAAAACCTTTTTTCCTAAAACATTCCATCAGCTCTGACCCATACCAGATTGTATCCAGAATCCGGCTCCTCAATTACCTTCGGGGTGTTCAAAGTCGAGCAGCTCGAGCTTGCAGCTCTTCTCCAGGGGTCGGGTGAGATCCCACAGCTCGCCGTCGACCGTGGAAATCACGGTACGCTCCAGCAGAGACTTGGAGATGCCCTTGGCAATGGCGGCGGGAGTGGTCTCCCATGAAGTTCCCTTCTCCTCCTTTCCATTGGGCAGAGAAATGGTGATTTCCTCGCGGGGTTGCGCTGCGCAATGTCAGTCGATCCGGTTGGGACACGGTGGGGGGCAGATATTCCGCGGGCTTCATCCACGCACCAGCAATTTCGGCGTCCTGGCGGGCCTTGATCTTGTCGAAGAGGTCGAGTCGGTGCTGGATGAACTCTGGGAGGGAAGGCAGCTGCGACGAGATTCAGTCAATGGGACATCCGACATGAAAACAAGACATGACACTCTTATGCGGGAGGAGGGGCCAGAGTGGCATGGTGGGATGTGTGCAAGTTTCGAACCTCGAGACCGGGCTTGGAGCCCTTGGGAGCCTTTTCCTTTGGCTGTTTCGCGGGGCGCGAGGGGAGCTTCTGCTCGGGAGCGCCCTCCGCCGGCTTGGGGGCGTCAGCTTGCTCAGACGACATGATGTGATCTCGAATCGGGCTGGTGTTGCAGGAGAATGGGGGGGAAGAAGTTGCGGTCTTGGATGGCGGGGCAGGGGCATTATACACGAGGTGGGGTTGAGTCAGAGCCCGCCCCTGCTCCGTCTTTCGCGCTGGATTTCTTTCCCGGTAGATCTTCGGCCAGGCCTGGAATATAAAAATGCCATCGGGAGTCATTCGACAGGGACAGAGCCATGCCGTGCACGCCGTGTTAGTCACTGAAGGTCTTTGCGGAGATGGCTGACATTGGTGGAAATGACGTTTCGGTTTTGTGTCTATTGAAGGGGTATTGGCCGCTTATCATCCAAACCAGCACGGATCCTAACTTGACGAGGGTGCCATGACACATCCAGAGTTATCATGCCTCCCATCCCAACTCGAGAAGATCAGACATATTGTCTTTTATTACGCGCAATTAACTTGCGTGTTGAAAGGTTTTTTCACTTTACCGAACAAACGCACTTAGTCTCGAGTCAACCAAATACTCCTGTCCTATACATATTCAAAAAGGGGTATCAGACCATGCAATACTCTCCATCCCATCCCAAATCCCAAACCAGCAACGCCAATGCCATGACAAGCCAACCATCCATGCCAAGACTTGATCCCCTCTTATGTGATACACGGGTTAACATAATCTGCCTCTACTCCTTCTCACAGCCCATACCGGGTGACACACTCTTCTCGGTGCATCTCCAAGCAGTCCAGAGCGCAAACCCTCGTCCCGCACTTCATACACCGCACCCGTCCCCAGTACCCACAGACCTCGCAGAACACCCTCGCCGGGTACCTGCTATCCAAGCTCCCCGTCACCTCACCGTAGCTCAGCGGCGGCGCCGCGAGCAGCTTGCGGAGTTCCTCGTCCGTCGGCATGTCGGGCACACGCGACGCCAGCAACCCGCCCGCGTCGTCGTCCTTTCTCTCTGCCGTGTCACCGGTTGAGGGCGGCGGGGGTTCGTACGAAGGCGCGAGGACGGGCGGTAGGTCGGCGTCTACCATGGGAATGTCTTCGTCTTGTCGAGTGGAGGACGGAGTGTTCTTGTTCGTCGCTGACTTCTTGTTGCTGGCGCCGCCGGCATTGGAGCGCGATGCGACTGCGGTATTCGACTCTGCCAAAGCTTGCAGCGCCAGAAAGTCGTCCAGGTGATTTCCGAATGTCTTCTGAGACTGTAGGATCTTTCGAACATTGGGTGTAGATTTCACTTGAGCTGTCCCCAGTCAGTACTGCTGCCTCCCTATCAACCACAGCCAAAGTAGTCATACCTCTGCCGCTCTTAACCGGCAATGGGATCGCATTGTCTTTTCCACCATCTTTATCAAGGGCCTCGGCCTCTTTGCGCTTCTTCGTCTCTTGTCTGGCAGTCAAGTCGCCTATGCTCAAGCCGGGAGCATTTCTCGCTCGTTTGCGGTTCGCAGGTGCCGCGGGACGTTGGACGGACGTGTCGGGAACGTAGGCCCAGCCAGGCGCAGCGGTAGTCTTTGCGCTGGCGAGCTCAATAACGCCAAAGTTATTCATTGCGATTTGTGAACGCAAGCCATGGACGGGATCAAAGGGAATTGGAGGAGGCTCGACGCTGATTTGTTTGGTAAGATGAAAATATCCCAAGTATAGAGCTGAGCCGAAAGAAAGCTCCCGTGCCTTTATATTGGAGAATCGAAGACTAAAATAACCGTTGCACCTTGTAAGCACCGCAAGCCCCCCAAGCACTGCTCCAAGCTTTTCTCGGTGGGCAACTAACCGAACAGTCAACTAACCCACCCGCACAGCTCCCTATTCCCCAGTGGCAATGGGGGGTGACGTAGCCAATCACGCGCCGGAATGACCTATCCTGCCCGAGCAGTTACCACATTATTCCGACCACCCGTGCCTCCGAATCATCATCGCTCATAATCGCATATCCAAGCTTCCCCGTCCCGAACGCAACCACCACCATCGCCATCGCCAATTGCCCTCCCCCCCCAACCAACAACACAACAACGCCCCCGGCCTACGCGAACACCCCCCATAGCAAAAACCATGTCCTCAAGAATCCTCTCCAGCACCAGCCGCGCGCTGGCTGCGCGAAGCTTCCACACCTCTGCCCGACGATTGGCCGACGCCGCGCCATTGCCGGCCCGCAAGCCCATGGGAGCTTTCCGTGGAGGGTGAGTTCTTGGGGGAAATCGCAGAATCGAGAACCCGGCACCAACGGAATCGCTAACGGCTGCGTCTAGTCTCTTCGGCTTCCTCCTCGGCAGCTTCCTGTCCGGAGGTGCTGCCTACAGCTATCTCGTCAAAGAGTACAAGGTCTCCAACGACCTGTTGACCGAGGATATCTACGTACGTTACCCGACGTTGAGCACGCGAGCCCCTTCGATCCGTCGACATCCATTGCCTCGCACATAGCATCCTGCCCATGTCGCTAATTGATCAATTGCAGACCCTCCAAGCCTCCGTTACTCGTCTCACCAACTACGTCCAGGCTCTAGAGCAGAAGACCCAAGGAAAGAAGTAAAAGACAGACGATACAACCGAGGAAAATGTACAAAATGGTTGGCTAGGGGGACAGGCTGTTTCTAATCACCGAAACCTTCAGCGTGGAGCCAATTCAATAACAGTTGTGTTTGTGTTGATCACATCATTCCAGTTGCGGCGGGAAAGGCGTCCAGCACAGGAAGCAAGTATTTATGTACCATGAAATATATGCCGCTGCGAGCTTCTTGAAAGAAGTCACAACTCAGGTCTACAGTCTTTGCGCAAAATACGAGAATACTTTTACGTCACAGGCTTTTCCGTGGGACAGAAGTGTTTCATGAGCAAAAAACGATTCGATTGTGGTCATAAATAACGAGTCCCATGTTGCAACGGTAACTTCAAACCCATTCATTCATAGGTTCATTCCAATAAGCGCACCATACAAACCAGCGCCCGTAAAATCAAACATGCCCCTTTTGCGTGCTAATTGTGGTATTTCATGTTTACAGCTCATCATGAGGCTCCTCCTTCTTCTCCTCGGCGGTCTCGTCCTTCTTCTCCTCCTTCTTCTCTTCGGTGGCAGCGGGAGCAGCCTCCTCGGTGCCCTCCTCCTTGGCGGAAATGTCAGCACCAAACTTGCCGTTCTCCTTCACGAAGTTGGCAAGATCATCAATAGTTCGGGAGCCGCTGTAAGTGATGGGGGCGTCCTTGCCGCCGGCGGGGTAGAGCTTGATGGTGGGGAAGCCCTGGATCTCATCAGGGACGTCGTTCTGGGTAGCATCAACCTTGGCGATGACAACCTTGTCCTTGAAGGAGGTCTTGGCGAACTCGGAAGCAAGCTCGTCGTACTTGGGGGCGAGAGCCTTGCAGTGACCGCACCAGGGAGCGTAGAACTCAATGAGAACATCCTTGGTGTCGTCAAGGACGATGTCCTTGTAGCTCTTGGCAACGACAACAGTGACGGGGCCCTCCTGGGTCTCAGGGATGGGCTCGGACTTGATGCTGGGCTCAAGCTTTCCAGAGACGAACTCATCGACGAAGGGGGCAATGTTATCGTAAGTGATCTCCTTGTCCTGGTCAAAGGGGAACTTTTGGTTCTTAGTGACCTCCTGGATGGCGAAGGAGGGGAATTTGTCAGTCTTGAGGTTCAGGTTACCGGCGTGAGCACCAAACTGCTTAGCGTCGATGGTGGCAAGGTTGACCTTGCCCTTGTACTTCTCAGCAATGGGCTTGAGGGCCTCGCCGAGCTTCTGGCGCTCCTCAGCAGTCTCGGCAAAGATGTAAGCCAGAGGAATGCCAGAGGCCATGTAGCCGGAGTAGGTCTCAGGGCCGACCTCGCCAATAAGGGGAGTAGCGGCGTTCTGGACGAACTCGTTGATGGAGTCCTTGTCGAACTTCTCACCGGTGTAGATGGTCTTGCCCTCGTCAAAGGACTTGTAGACGACGACAGCGGGAGCCTTGACACCCTCGGCCTCGGTGAGGGTAGCATCGTTGACGCCACCGAAGAGGTAGGTGTCACGGTTAGCCTCGGCGAGAGCAGTGAAGGTCTCGTTGGAGGCCTTGTCGTCGGCACTGATGTAGGCGACAACAACGACCTTGTCGGCGGTCTTGAAGTCTTCGAGGGTATCCTTGGTCAGGACGGAGACGGCGGGCAGGGACTGCTTGATCATGTAGGAAGTGATACTGCACACAGCCAACAATTAGCTATCGCGACGTGGTCATCTGGGAGCTGGGAAAGCTTACGCAGCAGCCTTGCGCTGGCCGGAGTAGGGCTTGATGTCCTCAAGGCCACGGAAGACCTTGAGGGTGGGGTAGCCCTCAACGCCGTAGTCACCACAGAGGTCCTTTTCCTCTGTGCAGTCGACCTTGGCGAGTCTGATGTTCTTCTCCTTGAGACTGGTGGCAGCCTCCTCGTACTCGGGGGCGAGGGCCTTGCAGTGACCGCACCAAGGAGCGAAGACTGTAGACGACGATTGTTAGCAAGTGGGGTAGTGGGAGGTGGGAGCAAGACCGCGAGGGGAATGGATGACTTACACTCGGCGAGGACGAGCTCGTTGCCCTTGATGAAGTCGTCAAAGGTAGCCTTGGTAAGCTGCTCGACATCGGAGTCGGCGGCAGAGGCAAAGGCGGCGAGAGCCGCCATGAGGCCACAGGTAATGCGCTTGTGATGCATGATGGGCTATCAATTGGAAGCGGATATCCTGTGAAATGGGGAAGAAACTGGAGGTCGAGGCCAGATGGAGGGAAAGGAAAAGAAAGAGTGGACAATGGGTGATGGATGGTTGGAGGTTTTGTACCTGAGGCTGGTGGGCAGAAGGGTCCAAGGCTGGAAAGTTGACCTGAGACGGCTGGGTCTGGTTGATCAATTGAACAAGTGTCCCCTTCCCGCTGCTTAATCATGATGGCGGGCACTGTATCCGTGCAGCCTGTAGCCTGTAGCCTGCAGCCCGCAAGCTCGCCAGTCCAACTAAATTTACAGCACTTTTGGGGCGGGCAGCTGAGCTTCCGGGGCTTCCCCGCCGCCCCTCAGTAGTCGAGTCTGGGCGAGCTGCTGGGGGGTAAACAGAGCGCTACAGGGCAGCAGCAAGTGGCCAGGCGCTGAGCTACGCCGCGACAGGAATCCTCTGCTGAGCTCCAGGGTGGTGTAGGCAAGCTCCTCATAGGCTGGCTGGGCGTGCACCTGCGCCACAGCCCCAGGCGCCATCATCCATGTCCTCGGCAGCCCCTCAAGGGAACCAGGATCGTCGAGTTTGCCCACCCGATCATCAGTCGAGAGGCGGCATGGTTATAAATCCATAAATCCGGTGTCCTCGTTGCTGCTGCAGTTCCGTAAAAAGTACCGTGGCTATGAATAGGAGCTCAATCAGTCGAGTACTTGTTCAAGAGAGCAATGATTTCGTACGTTACACATGCACTTACTTACCTACCTACCTATCTACCTCTACCTGTACAAGATCACCACTGATTTGAGCCATCTTCCATGCATCGACTCATGCAGCCGCCCATCACACGGGTGGTTACGTTGTAGCATACGCAGCTTCTTATCATTCTGTCCCGACAGGTCACCTTTGAAGTTTCGAACTTTGCATTGCCCTCCAGCCCTCCATCCTTTCCCCTCGGCTTTCTCCACACGCACAAAACTCGAGAACCATGCAACTTCTATCAGTTGTTAAAAGAGATGATCCGTACGGAGAGGCCAGCCACCAAAACCATTACGGTACGCGGGCTCGTATGCTCCGTACCTCGTACAAGATGAGGCTGACGGATGCGGCATCGAGACTATTCGACGCCACAACACATCTTGTTCCGCAAGTACTTTGTTACTTTTCTTACCCTTCGAAATGTTGATTACCAAGAGGCCACGTCGAAGGTTTTGGCCACTGACTACATTACTGATCACGCAGGTAACTCTTTCAGGCTGCTTTGTCTCTGGTCATTCTGGTTCGGGCCCCATTATCTTAACCTCCGCAGACCGCACGTCCGGCCCAGCCTCGCTCCTTGCTCCGGGACCTTTTTCAGAAGAGAGACCCCCATGGAGGTCGTAACGATCAATCAGACCACGGAGAGACCTGGCAAAGAGCATGTTTCATCCATGGTACTGGTTCCTTGCTGGAGTCTGGGTCATTAAGCCATAGCCCTCTTGGCAATCACCTTAGATATTGAAGCCAGATCGCCTCAAGATTTACGGAACACAAGGAAAAGTAAACTTCATGGCTGAAGTAAGGTACCAACCAGATGGCACTACGTACTTCGGCATTGCTTTGTCAGGTACTGGCCAACGCTTGTGGAAGCTTTATTCCGAAGCTTTCTCCACACGAGGCGGCATTCCATCCTCCGTGATGCACGAATACGAACGGAGGGATGGATGTTGGTCTATTTATTAAACAACCCACCTTGCCACCCTCATTCTGCCTTTTCTCCTCGGATTTTATCAAGGCACATTCTCACTCAGCATGTCAATGTCGCCCTTTGCGCAAAAGGCAGGGGACAAAGCCACTACTGACTGACGACGTGCTGTAGGTCCATTGGTCCCTCATCCTCCAGCCTCCAGAGTCCAGCCTCCACTGCGCTCCGCTGAACAAGCTCGTTCCCCATTCGGCCCCACCTATCCGGCCCTCCTCCGAGCCTCACCAGCTCGGGACCAGGTTGCCAGGTACGATACCGGCCCAATTGAGATCTGTTCACCTCTGCAACGAGGGTTGTTTGAGCCATATTCGGTTTATTCTTATCAAGTATCGTAGGCAGACTAGGAAATACCATACCGGCCAGGCTTAAGATGAGATCAATTATGAAGATCGTAAAATCATAGTAGAGCTTGATCTCATTATATATACATGGAGGTAAGACATTGGTCTCCAGCACACTCGAGAAAACGACAGTGCGGCAAGTATCCAGTAATACGAGTAGCCAAGTAAAAGGATGCAAGAAAAGTATAAAATAAAGGGTCGGTAGACCTTGTCCCAAGTTGAAGAGAGCACAGATTAGAGAAGCCTGTGATGCATCAGGCCAACTTCATTAGCATAGTTTTCCAAGCAAGCTGAAGATTATAAAATGGCGCAATGAGGAAACCAAAATTACTTATTACAGCTACTATTACACTGCCTAGCTTCGGAATGAGTCAGCTTGCAATACTCCTAGTTGCAACCCATTATACATACACCAGCAGGATCACTGATTTGATATTGGGGTTCCTACTTCCTAACATGATTACGAAAGAACTACACAACCAGCCCGTTTACAAGCTCCTGCAATTGGTCCCTTCTCAATCAAACCACAAAGCAAGAATCGATATAAGTAATCTAGTCATCTATTCATCATCTATGTTCGTCTAGCCAGCGTCGTCTCTATTTACTCTTCACATCATCGTCTCTCTACACTTTGCTCTGCCGACCGTTGGGCTTCGGGGGAGCCCGGTGGTACTGGTTGGGCCATTTGACCGGCACCTTGAGCTCGTGCGCCACGGTGAGCACCCAGTTGGGCTCCCTCAGGAACTGCCGCGCCGCCTGCACCAGGTCCGCCGAGGGGTCCTCGTCCTCCTGCACGACCGCCCTGGCGAACTCGCTCTCGTTGATGACGCCGACGGCGGCGATCAGCAGCTGCAGGCCCTCGGCACGCACGGCCGAGCGGATCCTGCGCGCCAGGTCCGTCTGGAACGTCTTGTGCACCTTGATCTGCTGCTTCTCGTTGTTGCCGCCGCTGCTGACGTCGAGGACGTCGACGCCCAGGCCGGGGAGCAGCTTGGCCAGCTTGAGGCTCTCGTCAATGTCCCACGATGCCTCGCCCGTGTACTCGAGCCACTCGGTCGCTGAGATGCGGAGCCAGAGGGGTAGGTCCTCTGGGATGACCTCTCGCACGGCCTTGATGGTCTCGAACAAGAAACGCGTGCGGTTCTCAAAGCTGCCACCGTACTCATCAGTTCGTCGCTGTGAAACAATAATCAGCTTTTACATCCATCATAGGTCGAGATTGCAGCAACTTACGTTGGAAACTGGAGAAAGGAACTCGGTGAAGAGGTATCCGTGAGCTCCATGTATCTCAATCACATCTACACCAGCCTTGACGGCTCGAACAGCAGCATCGGCAAAGCTCTGCGTGAGACCCTTGATGTCCTTTACAGTCAACTCGTGGGGCTGGGCATGGTCAGCAGCGAAAGGGATGGCGCTGGGCGCAACGACGTCCTTGGGCCAGCCGCCAACACTCTCAGGCGCGAGCGTCTTGTTGACGGTGCCGCCGAGCCACGGAGCCAGGGTGCTCGCCTTGCGGCCGGCGTGGGCGAGCTGGACCGAGACCTTTGAGTTTTGGCTGTGAATAAAGTCGGTGATGCGCTTCAGGGGGGCAATCTGCCCGTCCTCCCACAGACCCGAGTCGTTGGGAGAGATGCGGCCGCGGGGCTCCACGGCGGTGGCCTCGACGGTGACGAGGGCGGCGCCGTTGAGGGCGAACTGGCCGAGGTGGACGAGGTGAAAGTCGGAGAGGTAGCCGTCCTTGGCGCTGTACGTGCACATGGGCGAGACGACGAAGCGGTTGTGCAGCTCGACGCCGCGGATGCGGATGGGCTTGAAGAGCGTCGGGGCCGAGGCGAGGTCCGTCGCGGAGCCGGCAGCGGGGACCTGGGCCGGAGTAAAGAACGGAACGCCCGGTGCAGGCTTGTTCTCAATGTCTTCGACACCCATGATTGGTTCCGGGGGGTTGGTTGGTTGGAGAAGGGGGTGAGATTTTGGTCTTGTTTGGACGGAAGGATCGCTAGTATGTCTCGAGGACGAACGCCTTTGAGGGGAATGATGAAAAATGATGTCAGAGTGCGAGGAACGATCTTTATAGTATGAGAAGAATATACAAGTACAGTAGGTATGGTGTAGTTCGAGGCTAAGATTGATTTCGAAGCAAGTGGTTCGATCTCGTTTCCTTCTCATGAGAGACTTCCATGCACACAACGCTAGAGCCGAGGTGAGTGCGAGGCTGATTGATAAGCAGCACCAGCAAGAATGACGTGCGAGCTTCAACGCAAAACACCATGAGGGACCAGAAAAGATAGGGCCGGGAATATGAAGCACGTTTCGGATGAATAGATACCCCATAGTGACTTAATCAGGGACCCTTTTCGCCCTAGGGCGTCTTTGGTTGAGAGGCTTTGAGACTTGGAGTGTGGATATCAGCCCCGTCACCGCATCATCCGTTCCAAACCCGTCCCGTTGATCCTTCTTCACCGCGAAGTTGCCCTTTGGTTGCTCGCTGAATAAGCTAGAGGGACATGTTGAAGCTGACAAATTGCCTGCTCTTGCACCCGAGTCTATTCTGTATCATATACAAGTATAGAAGGACATAATGGTGCCAGCTGGGAATGACTAAGAATATAGATTCCATCCAACAGCCTGGCTAGCGAAACCCTTTGAGAACGGCTACCTTCTAGATAGTAGAAGAGCCAAATAGTTATACATGATAGTTTCTATTTAGGTTCATCTGGTTAATACAAGCCCAGACACCGTACACATATATAAAAGATCCGGTTGCCTTATAAGCAAGGAGTACATAGTAAAGCATACCTCCTGTGACCTCTTTAGCAACTTGACAACTAACACCAAACACTGCCATCAGGTCATCCGTGGCAAGACACCATTTGAATTGAGATTAATAATACTCAGCTAGAAACAACCCGTAGACCCATTGCTGGTGGAGAAGACTCAGAGGAGTTACCTGCTGTCCGACAACCTCGACCCCGGCACCGGCCCCACCGACCTCGGCATCTCGACCCCGGATCCGCGCCGACGTTCCGTCCTCCATGCTGCGGTTACGGCAGATGCGAAGCCAGAAAGCCAAACTCTACTTGCAACTGCCTCGACATGACCAAACACATTTCACATGTACTTGAATAGACACGTTGCATGCTCTATGGAGGATGAAGGCCATCCTTGCAGCAAAGATGTATCAATCAACTACACCTTCTAATACTCTTTCTCTTCCAAAACCCAACATTTTTCGCATCAATTCCTCCAAGCTACTTTATACCACACACTGTAGACATTCAAGCAGGCCAAACAAGATGGAAATGCCCCAATCTACACCTCAAGCCAGAGAGTTCCGACCTCACTATCCGCAGTCTCCAAAACACACAGCTAGAAGCACAAGTACGCATAAGCAATCTTTCAATCCCATAAACCAACCACCTCTCAACCATCATCATAGCTGCCCTGACACCCACCCCCCAAAAACAGCCTAATCCCTTCATCTCAATTCTCCTTTTGCCTAAAGTCCTCTCTCCCGCAAGCCACCCTCCGCCATGTGACACACACACACACCTTCCAACCCCCTCATTCAATGACGGCTAGTTCCAAAGCTTGGCCACGTTGGAAACGTGCTGCTACGACACATTGAGATACCCGAGCCAACCACGACCTGGACCCTGCCGATCCCCCTGCCATACACACCACATTCAAGCTCAAATCTTCCCGAGAGGCTCTGTGACGACGTCAATCTTGTCAAAGGCCTGACACGTCAACGCGTGTAACCAAAACCTTCTGGCGACACTTCCCAAATCCCAAAGTACTCGCAGCCTCAAGGTTCAACTACTCAATAACACCTCTACGGCAAAGGGAATAAGACCGTGTAACAAGTATGAAATCTTTTTCTGTCTTCTATGAGACCAATGGAGTATCCTAACTCACAACCAAACATGGCTTCGTAACTGTGAAAGCTTTCACATCAGCTCTTGAAATTACAAGTCAAAACTCCGGATATCGCTCCCTCTAGTCATTATTGACTGTACCAAGTCCCGTTCCATGAATTCTACAAATCTTTCCAACGTGTGGACCACTCGTCATCACCAGATGCCAGTTTACTGGTCCCACTTAGGGGTGAAGGTCCATCGCTGGTTCTCGGTGCCCTGGGCAAAGGGAACGCCAAGCTCGAAGAGACGGAGAATAACGTTGGAGAAGTCCTTGAAGAAGGCATCGTTATCCTTGGCGTACTTCTCAGTGTAAGGCTTGAAGCCCTTGTCCAGAACCAGAGCCATATCGGTAGGCAGCATCATGAGACTCTTGGTGGTCTTGTCCTCGTACTAGTGATAGGTTAGCATTATACATCAACGTCGCTTCGAGTTTCCACGCGACTCATCATACCTGAGCAGGGCCATTCCACTTCTTCCACTGCCACTTCTCCTCCACTAGCAGGCGGTAGAAATCGTTGGTGAGGATGGTGGGGGAGAAGGTCCAAGGGCCTTCAAAGCCAGATCGATCACGGTGGCAGCGACCGAGGGCATGTGCACCGGATAGGGCGACAATTTCCTGATCGTTGAATCCCATGCGGTAGAAGATGTTTCGGAGATGATCGCCGTTCTTGGTGGCATCGGGGAGACGACCATCGGGAGTACAGGCGACAGCCTCACGATCAGAACGACCGGGTCGGTAAGGAATGACAGGCCCCTGCATCTCCTGAATGGCTACAACGCCACCGAGAATCCAGAGGTCGGAATAGGTGATCCAAGGGAACTTGGCTGTAGTTCAGTTAGCGTTGTGAGGCCCTTTCCCATGAACACTGGATACTCACCCTTGACGGGGTCAAGGAAGTTGCGAGCAGCAACCAAGCCGGCGTTGGCACCGTGGTCAGACTCTGGGGCAAATCGCATGGTGGCACCATTGCTGCCGCCGGTGCCAGTTTCCTTATCGTATGTACCGCTGGCGTGCCAGGCGAGACGAAGGAGGACGGGGCCAAAGCTACCATCGTCGTAGTCGTCCTTCTCCTCGAGGCGGGATGCAATCTCGTCGTAGACCTTCTGGTAGTCCTCCTTGGTGGGGGAGAAGACCTTGGGCGTGGCGGTAGCACCGTTGAAGTAGTAGAAGCCACCAGCGCCGAGTGCTGCAGCACCAGTCAAGTATAGCCACAGAGAAGACTTCTGGGCGGGCTCCGAGGAGTAGTATCGGCGGCCGTTCTGACGGAAAGCCTGGCGAGGGGCGACGGAGAAGGCGCTGCGAGTCGAGACGCGGGTAGCGGCGCGGACGAACTGACGAGATGCGGATGCCATCTGTAAAGATGTTAGTGTGAGGTTGGTTTCTTGTTCGAAGTTGATATATGAAGTATCGCAAAGATGATTGTCAGAATGGTGGCTCGATAGGGTAAACCAAATAGTCAATTGATGGTTTATCAAGGACCTTTGGGTGCTTCCGAGAGATTGGAGAGTATGGAGCTTGGTGGGCTGTCTTACCTTTGCGAATGTGACTGGATACAGAGGTGGTGGAATGATGGGGAGGGAGAAAGGGATTCTATAAGCAGAGGAGAGGAGAAAGAAGAAGAAATAAAAGGGCAGAAGAGAAGGTGGGAGGGGGCGGCGGGATATGGAATACAAATAGGAAGGGAGTGCCGTATGTTTTGGGGGAAGCAAGGAAGCGACCGCAAGGGAATCGGGACCACGGGCAGCGAGGCGGCAACTAGCATCAGGCACCTTGCCCAGCTCAAGCATGCAATTGAGCTCCTCATGGCCCCCGAGAAAACCCCATCTTACACTAACGGCTTACAGCAGTCGAGATGAGAGATATGGACCGGCATCAGCACGTTGTATTACTCTACATGGTACCTGTATCTCTCTGTAGATGCTTCATGGACAAGAAGAACCTTGTACCATGCTTCTATACACCTCGCTTTGCACTTGGGAAAATACAGACATGCCACTCTCACATCGACAATCTCCTTCTTCCTCTCCTTCAACGTCCCTCGGCTTTAGCGTTCAGGGCCAGGGGTTCAAACCCAAGTTCAGGGCCGTGACAAGAGTCAGTGACATGTCCTCGATGGAGGGGCCGAGTCAAAACCTACGTCCAAAGGGAACCATTTCTGGGAGCTGGCCTGCATTGAAATTGCCTCCCGCTGACTGGCTCCAGGGCGCCTCGGCGGACCCGCGGGGCTCTCAAGCTCTGTGCCGTCAGTCTTCCAGTGGGGTGAGTGCCGCGCTGTGGACCTGCTGGGGGCCGGTGGGGAGGTTTGGTCATGGCAGTTTTCTCGCCTGTGAGAGGGCGAGACAGATTGAAAGAGTGGAAGCACCCAGAAACCCCAGGTCTTGAGAGATGCCACTATCCACCAAGTACTCCGTACTGAAATACTTGTATGCAGGTAAGTCAAGGTAGCAGTCGGGATGCAATCAATGATTCGAGCTCAGTTTCAATCGCTTCTCTTCCTTCCGGGAGACGTCTCGGCATGTGGCCGTGACAAAGAAAGCAAACAGAGCCCAAAGCCTTCCGGAGTCTTCAGCCCGGTTACGTAGGTACCTGCCTAGTCGATAAGCTTGGACACGGTCAAGACTCAAAAAGATCAAAAGAAGGACCCTTGATTCCAAATGCCATCTCCACGCCGTTTCGCTTCCCCAATGGCTCCATGCCCACACCCTCCTTGGTCTCTCACCCGTCATGGCTCTAGCCCATCTCAATATTACGACATGTGCAAATGTCGTCCACTGTCATCCAAGAAAATCTCTCTTCAACACCCTTCAGCCGATGTTGGTCCCCTGGCCCAAGCTGGACCCCGTCAGTCGCCTCACAATGGGAAGGGCAAGAGGGAAAAAGCCTGCGATTGATTTGTCATCTTCGGTCTTTCTCAGCTAGGTACCGAATGGAATGTAGACGCTTGGGGCTTGCGTCGTTACTGAACCAAATGAACCGACTGATAAACCGAGCCGCATTCAGTACCACCTTGCTCTTAATATGTTGTATTTTCTTTTTTGCACCAGGTGTATATCGTACTTTACACAGAACCGTATGAGGATGACGATGCATGTTGCAACCCCCTGTTTTACGCTCTCGTCATTCGTAAGACATGCTACATGCACACTGCAAGGCAGATGTGTATGCACCTACATATTCCGGCCCGAGCATCATTACCGAGAATCAGTTCCGAATTCTCTGATGATCCGTTCTCACCTGATAGTTGAATCTTTGCAAAGGGTTACCATGAGGAGTTGTGAATTATTCGTATTTGCCCTTCATAAGCCTACCTACCTGTCCAGGTACATCACTTACTCCTGTAGCAATGTACAAAACACTCTCGTCAACCTCGTCAACAACGATCAACAACACAGCACAGCAGCAGGTGGGTCAAGCCCCTCCCCAGCTTTCCCAACCGATCGCCATCTTCCCTTCGTGTAGCCTCTTCCTCGTTTCAACTTTTCCCTCCTGCCCTCTCCCAGATTCCCCCAGTCTGCCCCCTTCCCATGCAAACCTGGAATCACCCCCCTTGTGTACCCAAGTATCTTTTGGGTGCCACCGGAATCGGCTTCGGCACCCGGCGGCGTCCCCTCCATTTTGCAGTACCTACCTGTTCACAGGCGGGTAAGACGAAAATCTGCTTCTACCTGGGCTTTCCAGTTCGTTCTTGCTCCATACGGGTCGTTCCCGTGTGCAAACATCGGCATGTGTCGCCGAGACCTTGACAAAAACATCAACTATGCGTTTATACATGTAGATACCTCTCATTGTTAGATATTCCGGCAAAACCAAGGTACCTAATGGTCGGGGTTCATGCTTTGTACATGAAACCGGTTGGTCGTTTGCTCTTCTCTTCCCTACCTGGCCAAATCAAACGTCCCGAAATAGTCAGCAATCCGGGGTAAATCTAGCTCGTGGAGCTTCAATTCATGACCCTGGTTCCGGTCCCGCATCCTCAGTACGTACGACGTACAAGCACTCAAACATGCAGACTGAGACTGAGCAATCTCAGCACACCCGTAGGACGAAATCATCAAGTTTGTTCAAATCTGACGTATAAAGTACAGCCATCCACCCGGTCTCTTCCATCCAAGCCCGCCCGCCTGCTTCCAGGGGCTTCAGCTATTATGTATGCTACACGGGAATTCTACGACTTTGTTCCATTTCTTCCATCAAAACTGAGCGCCTCAAACACCTGCCCCCGTCTTGTCCACTATGCTTGAGCATCTTCCCCCGTTCTTCATTAGTTGAAATCCGCGTTGCCCTGCGCATCAGCATCCGGCTCTGAATGGATTTCGAAATAGTGCACCAATCTGGTCTCGGCACGCTTCTGGCTACCTTCGTCCAGTTCGGACTTGGCACCATTCTCCTTGGAAGAATCCCCTGACTTGGGGCCCGGTGCAACAGATGCCGGTCTATAAAAGCTGTCAGATTCAACAACGCCAACAGAAAAGGGGGGGTCCAATACTTACCCAAATATCTCTCTGTCAACTTGCAAGAAGACCTTCATGGAAGTCTTGTCACCGCGCTGAACCAAGTAATTCAGATACGCCTGTGCCAACTCCTTTTTGACTGATGCCGAGAGGCGACTTCGATCTCGCAACTCATCAAACACTTGCTTCATCCGCTCGCTCCGCTTGGATTCCGTCTCCGCGCTTGTGGGTTGCTCAAGTTCAAACTGGAACCAACGTTCCCAGAATAATCGGCTGTCCGCGTACCACTGCAGGTTCTTCAAGAAGATTCCCCGAGCCTCGTCAACGGAGCCCTTGCCCTTCCACAGCAAATGCGCCCACTCAGCCACAAGTGCCGCCTTAGTATAAATGTCCACGGTGGGTGCATCGATCTGGTCTCTGTACACTTGAATGGCCGCATCAACACCGTGCTGCCTTCGCTGGACATTCGCCCACGACACAATGACCTCGATACAGTCGGGGAGCTTCATCAGGATGGAAGAATGAATATCAAGAGCTACCTGGACACGACCGGCGCTCTCCTCAAAGTAAGCCCATTGCAGGCGAATTCCGGGCCGACTGATGGGTACAAACATGGTGGAAGCTCGGATGTAAATATTTCGTACTTCTTCCTCCTTCCCTTCCTGTGCTGACATCCATCGAGCGTACCGGAACCAGAGATCGTCGTAGTATGCGCAGGTAACGAGGCAGCGTTCGTAGAGTGCTACCACTCGCTCATAATTGCCTTCAGCCTCCTCAAAGTCTAGGTATTTGCGCCAGTTGGCAAGCTGAGAGTGCTCGAGAGCAGTAACATGAAAGTAGGGTCGCTTGATTTCCGACTCATACGTCCAACGTTTGGTCACTTCCGACTGGGTCTGTGTGAAAACTTCGTAGTACAGATTGTCAATCTTTCCTCGAACATCTCTCTCGATCTCCAATTCTGGCTTGGCTGCTCCACCGTATGCAGCAGCTTCAGCTTCAACCTCCGATCTGAATCGCCCCAAGACGTCCGCGGGGACCACCTCGGTCAATGGTCGACTGTGGGAGAGTGTTCGGAAGCGCTCATAGTAGCGAGCATACTGATGCATGGGGATGCGCATCACGCGGGCGTGGATAGCATAGATGCGATCATGGGCTTCCTGGCGTTCCTCGTATTCGATATACTTGTCCCAGAAGGGGTGAGCCAGAAAGTCCAGGCCCACAGAGGAAGAACCTCGCTCAAAAAGTCTGTTTGGTCAGGTTAGAGAGTCATCAACGCTTGAGGGTTAGGTAGGAGTAGGGGATGGAGAGTATCAGTACAGAGGGGAAGATGGCTATGCAAGTGAGCACCAGAACCGGAATCGGGATTCCTCCGAATAGGGACGGGTGTTGCGTCAAGACGACTTAAGAATGAGGACGAGCACGGTGATGTGAAAATCAACAAGGCCTGGCAGAAAGCGTGAGAGAGCATCCCGGGTCAGGGGCCACTACAGGCATATCTCACCATCCAACACGTTGATATATCATGTTATGTGACAACCCATCGAGGAATATGTCGGGTGAGGCGATACTAGGCCAAACGATATACTGCGCCGACCGGCATGTTAAGGGCAAGGGAAGGAAATCATCCGACAGGACTTACTCTCTGACGAGGTGTGGGTCATGGGTTGTCTCCATCTTGAAGGAGCAGTACTCGGTCCACAAGTCGACAGAATTGGTGATGCTGGCGCATCCTCGTTCATAGACCTGAGAGGAGGTTAGCAAGGCTCATCACGGCGGGTGCGGTCAAATCCTTACCATCTCAGCCGACTCAGGTCCAGCAATGTTGAATTCCATGTCCGCATATTTCTTCCAGTATCCGAAGAGGAGGGGAAACTTCATCAGGAATCGATCGTACGCATCGCGAAATGTCGCAAGGGCTTGGGGGCTGGAGTTGCGGTTCAAACCACCTTCGAGGGTTTCGCAGGCTTTGATGAGGGTTTCCCAATGCTCAAAGTTGTCGGGATCGGCATCCTGTTGATTATGCGAGGTCAGATTCAGGCGAACCAAAAGGCCAACGTGTGTAGAGAGCTTGAAAGACTTACCACCTCAGCGCCATGCTTGCGCACAGTCGCGTACTCCTCCTCAGAGCCGCCAAAGTGGCCGAAGTCACTCATCTCGTCGAAACGTTTGAGGACAGACGTCGCGGGGCGCGATTGACAGAAGATCGGCTACGGAACTTGCGACTGGGATTGTAGTTGGCGTGGGTTGAAAAGTCAGCAAGCTAGGGAGAAATGATGGGAGGTTCAAGACTGAGTCGCGATGCGGAAGGGGGTGGGCAGCTCGCGCTGAGATCAACGATCGGGTCTTTCTCGGGACAGTACTTGTCGTGCATGTACCCCGGTAAAACTTGTTTGGTCGAAATCGATGGCGCATGGACTGAAAAAAGTCCCAATTCGGTTAGTGGGGGCTGCAGGCCATCATCCAGGCTACCCAGATCAAAAGTAGCTCCTATTCTCCATCCTGCAGCTGGCTACCTAATTTCTGTGGCCGGGCCAACCATTTTGCCGACTTCCCGGTGACTAAGCATGTTGGAGGAGGCAGCAGATATTTCATCATGCGGGTTCGTGTGAAGGATTTGTTTTCCTTCTGTATCCTAAATTTGGCTGATGATGATTCTCACAAATAATTATGATAGGAAGAGAATGAACGCTCTCCGAATGGAGAGCATGATCTCAATTCGAATCTGAAGCCATTCATTTTCTTTTTCGTTTCGTGTGGCATCTTTGCATGAGAGCTTGATCACGGTCGAATCAATGCCGTCGGTAGGGATTCGTTTGTCTTAGCCGAATGGAATGGCTCGATGGCATGGGGTTTGCCATATTTGGCCTCGACTCACGAGATTTCTTGTGATTCCTTCAAGGGTCTGCATGTTTAACGAGTAAAACCCTGCTGTTGTGGGATGCTCCCTGCTCGACAGCGACTGCTGTCATCCACGTCATGGGAATCTAAGCCCTAGACCCTTCAAACCACAGCTGGACATCGCGAGAGGTGGGCAGAAACGCATTCGTATGTGTCTCTTTCGAGTGAGGGTGGTGTACTCCGTATTTGCTTGGGAATTGTCCGTATCTCAGCTGAGGGCACATACTGAATCAAAAATTCCCCAGGAATCTACCTCGGATTCCTGAGTACCTCTAGGTACCTAAAGTACCTGGCCAGTTTGATCTTACCACGTTTACATCCTCTTACAGTACGGAGGCATACAGAGGCATACGGAGTAGACCAACCACAATTATGAAAGACCCTAGCTGCAGATTCACATGCCTAAAATTAAAACTGCATCCCACTCACTTCGGCGCGACATGTATCATGTTGGATAGTCATCTTTGCGATGGCTGGATGGACGAACAAGTCTGGTGGCGGGCCCAGGCCCCTACCAGACGGGAGACACAGGGGCATTTGCTCCATGCCACCCCTCCAACCCTCTCAGTACTTGCAGTAAGTACTTGCAAGAAGTACCCGGCCGCCAGCACACCAACGTCATGCTAGTGAGTGGCCAGTGATCATCTTCAACAACCTCCAGGCCCAAAGCTTACAAGTCGCATCCCAAAACTCAGCACGACCGCCTCTTGTTCCCAATACATCTGCGCTCCAACCTTCTTTTGCTTTCAAGTCTCGGCCTCCTTCTACTCGTGACATTGCGCGGTCATGGACCAATCGAGCCGTTGATGCTCTCCTACAATCGCTCCCTAAAGTCTAGCTCGATCCTCATGTACCGCACCGTCTATCCGTACGCCTTCAACTCACCATGGACTACCCCCTTGGCTCCCAACCCACCGCGCCCGAGAAATCCTGCGAGCTCTATATCCGCGACTATCCTCACAGATCCATCGCCATCGTCTCCTCCTCGCATGCCCTGATCCTACGATACACCGCGTCCACCAGCGAAGCTATCGCAAATGGCACGCTTACATCCGTTGTAGCATCTGCCAGACCCCGAGGTTTGGGTGGGGAGTCGTCACCGGTGTCCAAGTGCATGGTCGAGTTTGTGCCTGTTTCGAAACGTCTTCTGCAGGACTATCGTCCCTTAACCCATCGACCAATCTATGGGACCCTGGGCTTGATCGCTGTCAACACGGATGTCTTCCTCTCCGTCATCACTCATGCGTCCCGGACTGCGACGGTTCGACCGGGCGAGACAGTGGAACGCATTGCTGGAGTCGCTTTCTATTGCCTGAGCAGTGCCGACTACGACGATGTTGTTCCTCTGGAACCTCTCGAAACCGAATTCTCCGATGCTGCCTCCATACATACCCAATCATCCGCATACGGCCAAGGCTTGAGTCGAAGGGAGGTGGCTGTAGAGCATCCGTGTCATGATCTGCGCAACCTTTTGAGCAATGGCTCGTTCTATTACAGTACCGACTTTGATCTTACCAACAGACTACAGGACAGGTGTGTGACATCGACTGCAGTGAGATAATCGTCAACATTAATAACATCCAGACCCATCAATTCCACCTCGTTCGAGATTGACAACTTTGACGATGTCTTTCTTTGGAACTCTTTCATGATCAGCCCCTTGGTGCAATTCCGTTCTCGTCTCATGCCACAGGAACGAGAAGCTCTTGATGCCTCCCGTATTCTCACATCAGCAATTCGAGGTTTTTGTAAGACGATGACCATACCGCAAAGTGCTTCGCCAATCAAGGCTTCCAAAACAGGAATGCCATCATATTTGACACTCATATCTCGGCTGTCTTGTCGAAGGGCAGGAACTCGTTTTAATGCTCGAGGAATCGATGATGATGGCCATGTGGCCAACTTTGTTGAGACAGAGACGACATTTTGGAATCCTGCGGGGATCCTGTTCTCCTATGCCCAAGTTCGAGGATCTGTTCCTGTCTTTTGGGAACAGGCGGCCGACCTCATCCCGGGACGACAAAAAATCACCGTAACTCGTTCCCCGGATGGTACTCAGCCCGCGTTCAATAAGCATTTCGACGAGCTTGAACAGACATATGGCGCGGTGCATATCATTAACCTACTTAGTGAGACCAAGCCTGGCGAGGTCGAGCTCAGCACGCTGTATCGAAATGGTGTTCGACATTGCCCGCTGAGCCGCCCAGGGCCTGATGGCTCGTGGGATCATGCCCTGCTACGAGAAACACACTACGATTTCCATGCCGAGACGAAGGGGCCTGCAGGATACGAGGCGGCACGAGATATCCGTAGATATATTGAGGATTCGACGGATGGTTTTGCCTACTTCTTGTCGGAGGAGACCAAGGATCCGGGTGAGACGCACAACGGAGGGGGATACAGTCGCCTGGTGGTAGTGCTCCAGCAGGAAGGTGTCTTCAGAACAAACTGTCTTGATTGCCTTGATCGAACCAATTTGATCCAGACCATCATTTCGCAAATGGCAGTTGAGGCTTTCCTAGGCCACCGAGGCGAATTTGCCGCCTCTGATTTCTGGATGAGACACTCCAGCCTGTGGGCAGACAATGGTGACTCCTTGTCCAGAATTTATGCCGGCACAGGTGCTCTAAAGACGTCATTCACTCGCCATGGCAAGATGTCTTTGGCTGGAGCTGTTGCTGATGTGCGCAAATCAGTCCAGCGCATCTATCACAACAATTTTGTCGATCCGTCTCGACAGATCACCATTGACATGCTCCTGGGTCGCCTTGTTGGGCAGGCACCGGTCCATCTCTTCGATCCCATCAGCGACTTCGTTTCAGTCGAACTGAGCAAACGAAGTCCCGAGTTCTCATCCACCACAAGCATCCCCATATGGGTTGGCACTTTCAATCTGAACGGACGCACGGAAGGCATCGACCACGACCTAGGACCCTGGCTTTTCCCGCCATCTATGGGTGATGCTCAGCCGGATATTTACGTGGTTGGGTTCCAGGAAATCGTGGAGCTCAGTCCGCAACAAATCATGAACAGTGATCCTACGCGAAAGCAAATGTGGGAGACGGCTGTCAAGGGTAACCTAAATGAGAGACAGAGACGTTTAGGGGGTGAAAAGTACGTGCTCCTGCGAAGCGGGCAGCTTGTGGGCGCAGCCTTGTGCATCTTTGTCAAGACGACGGCTTTGGCAAACATTAAGAACGTCGAAGGCAGCGTCAAGAAGACAGGAATGTCTGGCATGGCCGGGAACAAAGGGGCGGTGGCCATTCGATTCGATTATGCCAACACTCACATCTGTTTTGTCACGGCACATCTGGCCGCCGGGTTTGCAAATTACGATGAGCGTAATCGAGATTATGCGACCATTCATCACGGTTTACGTTTCCAGAGGAACCGAAGCATAGACGACCACGGTGTGTACCGATTCTATGAGCATTGCCATCAGCTGCTAACCCAAATAGATGCCGTAATATGGCTTGGTGACTTCAATTATCGCATCGGCCTGAGCCTGGAGACAGCAAAGGCTTTGGTGAAAAAGCGCGAGTTCGGAATGCTATACGAGAACGATCAACTGAATCTGCAGATGATTGCTGGCCTGTCGTTCCCTTTCTACTCGGAAGCCCGCATCACGTTCCCTCCTACATACAAGTTCGACATTGGCACGGACGAGTATGATACATCGTAAGAGCAAAGCCCCTTTTGTGTGTGTCGGGTACATGGGCTAACTCATTGCTAGTGAAAAAGCACGTATCCCTGCGTGGACTGACCGAGTTCTACGGAAAGGATCCAATCTCCGGCAATTGTTATATGACTCAGCACCTCTCAAATTCTCGGACCATCGCCCGGTTCACGCACTCTTTGAGTGCAAGGTCAGTTTGGTTGATGAAGCTCTTCGGGAGTCGATCAGCCAGGAGCTATATCAACGTCGGAAAGCCGAGGTTGGAGATGCCACTGCACACATGGGCCTTGGAGAGGATACTGAGGATGAAGACCTCATCGGCTACGATTCTATTGAGCCCGGCCTTCCGCCGGCCAGCTCAGATCGCCAGAAGTGGTGGCTCGACAACAAACAGCCGGCACGAGCCGCAGTTCCTGTCCCCAGAGATGATAACGGACTGGTCATGGGCCTCAATCCTAACCGTCCATCAAATCCGTTTGGGCAGAACGAAGAGCAGGATTGGATCTCGATACCCAGATCCTCATCCAAAGCCTCGCTTTCGAGCATGTCGAGCTCCCCGTTTGAAAACGTAACGTTACCACGCAGCATGATGGGAATGCAAACTTCAAACGTGCCTCCTCGGAAGCTCCCTCCGCCTTTTGACCCGGCGACACTGCCTGCCAAGGTCGGAAGGATTGCTCTGTCAGAGGATCACGGGCCGTCAAGTCGGGGAGAAACTCCTCCACCACCTCCTCCGCCTAGGCGGCAAACGGGGAGCCTGGCAACACCGGCAGCTGCTCCCTTGGCTGGTCTTAATAGGACACAGACCCAGCCGCTTCCAGTTCCTCCCGCGCGACCTATATCGGCGGCGTCGCACAATTCGCACGCCTCGCACAGTACTAGAGGGGGCAAATCACCACCGCCTGTAGCGAAAAAGCCGGCTCATTTGGCTACAATTTCACCTTCAGGAAGTCCGGCCCTAAATCACGGCCCGATGGATGACGATGATTTCCGTCCTCCTCTACCCACTCGTACAGCTACGGCAGGCCTCAACACTGGGGCTCAAGCATACGGCCAGATGCTCACACCTGCAAGGAAACCGGTCGCACCGCCGAAGCCTGGAATCAACGGGTCGGGAGCAAAAGCTTCGGGAACACCAGTGGGTGCAGTTGGGTTGCCCGGCATGACCGGTGGAGACTCTCGGCCGACGGTGGCGGCCCGGCGAGCGCACGTCCCGGCTCCATCGCAGCAGCACGTGAAGCAGAAGGGGAGCGTGGACTTGCTGGGGGCACTGGACGAAGCGCCCGACATGGGAGGATGGGAAACACTGAAGCCGAGTACGCGGACACGATAGAAGCTGAGGATAACTCATTGGATGGGGACAGGGTTAGCATCAACAAAGGGTATGAGACCATGGATACGTATGAATCATTTGATGAGATTATCGAGATAGAGCGGGCTTATTATTAGCGGGCGTACCATGTATGTACAGTATCATCTTACTGGGGGTAAGTGGAAGAGCAAAGCGACCACAGGCTGCGTTCCTGTAGTCGGCTTGTTTGGTCAGGTAATAGGAAAAGAGGAAAAGGAGAAAAAGGTGGGAAATCAGACACTCAAAAGGATGACTACAGGGAAAATAAAAGGCTCACATTATTGAAATTTGATTTCATCTTCAGTGTCGCAGTGTCGCAGTGTCGCAGGTATCCGTACGACCATTCCTTTGATGCTGGGCTTGCATCATGGGATGCCTCAACGTTGGGCTCTGGTTCTGGACCCTTTCCTTGTGCAGCTTGGCACGGGCGTTGGTGCGGGCGGACGAGAGCGGACGAGGGCGGAGGGCGCTACGATTGAGAGGGGGGAATGATTCGCACACCGTTTCTTTCTCCATGACTCTCTGTCCCGTCCGTGCATGGGATTTTGTTCCAATGTTTGGTCGAAAAGGTTACGGCCATTGCTGTCTCGTCTTCTTTGCGTGCTGAGTCAAGCAACAAGCAGGGTAAGTAGATTTACCCTGTAGATTATGCACGTAGGGATGGGATTTTCGATTTTTCAGCTCATGACACCCCCCCGAGTTTGATTCATTCCCCGAGGTCTAGTGAGTTTGGCCTCGCTGAGATCATATCCAATTGAAGACGGGCGAGCTGACGTGACATGGTTCAATGTCCTGGGTTTCCCCGATCCCTCTGTGACATGCTGACGATGGGTCGGGCGGATGATGCCGTCCAAGTCCTCGACCTTTTTTCCACTCGCGTACCACGGCTTGTCCGTATTGTATTGTGTCACCACATCACCAAAGACGAGTTCCCTTTTCCCTTTCGAGGATCCATTCCCACACATGCGCAAGGGTTGGTGGCTCAACGGCAACGACCGCCTGACCTGACCGATGGAGAGAGGGCAATGGGAGGGGGGAGTGACGAGCCCCCATGGTACTGCACGAGGTTGTCCTGTACGATTATTCGCAGGGAACGGCGTACAAGGGAACAGCTACCTAGCTAACAAAGCACGGAAGAGCCCACTCAGAAAGTCTACCTCGACCCTTGTCTGCACACGACCACATGCAGTTTGCGCTAGACCACACCGTGACTCCGCAGGACCGACCTCTCACGCCCTGCAGCGACATTCCGTGCATATCTCTTGGTCCTTCACATGAACGGCATCGTCTTGTTTTAAGGTGGACGAGAACCATGGTTCCGACGTCTCGAAACTCGCCACGTCAAGATTGGAAACGAAATGGCGTCTGCCAGAGGGACTTAGCATCGAAGCCTCCCCCCTCTTCTTCCCTTCTATACCTTAACCTTGGGTTAATCCCCTTAGTAATGTTTCTTCGCTGGGTGTTTCTGCAACTGCCCTCGAGAAGAAAACCATCACGCCTTGCTTCTCCACTTGTGCACTTCTCAAACGACCTTCCCCCCTCCCTCAAATCATTGAGCGGCGCCGCCCGAAAAGAAAACAGAAGCCTGACCTTTCCTCTTTTGGATTGATTCTCTTGTGGAGAAAACATGTTTCTCTGGCTGCAAGGCGAGGCAAGGACCAGGGGATCGACCTTTACTTTTCCCTCTTTCCTGCTGGCACTGGGCAGGTATGTATTGTCACTGGCACCAAAACAAACCCTAGCACAAAAGTCACCCGTAGTTTGCAATGGCTTGGATGGCACCGGCACAAGCACAGGCAAAAAAGAATCAAGGTCGACGGTGCGGTCGCGGTGTCCCCGTTGCCCGCAGGGAAAATCAGCTGCAAGCGCCAGCCCAAAGAGAAAACTCGCCTCCTTCCCTCCTTTCCGCCTTGAGCTTGGCGTGCCCCTCTCTAGCTCTTCGCAGGTACTTGCCGTTCATGTACTTTACCCATGTTTAACGCGAGATGCTACATTGATCTCTTGTACGGGCATAGGTACCTAGTCTCTGGGGAAAGGAGCCAGCCTCTCTCTCTTAGCTCTTGCCCTTGCCTCCTGGTCTTGCCTTGCTCTTCTTGCTCTCTTTGCTCTTGGTCGTGCCTTGCCTTCTACTCGCCTCTCGATCTGACCCGATAATCGCAATTTCTACTAATAGTAATATCCTTTGTCCCACCCCCGAGATTCCTCGACCTCGATTTCCCATCTTGTCTCCTTTTCTCCCCCATATCTGTCTCTACTCTTTTGCTTCACAGCTCGGCTTCGTACATCTGGCGTTACATTTTCTTTTCTTCTTTTTTTGGGGGGTGAACTTATTGAGGCGCATTCCTGGGTACGACGTGCAAACTCACTTGGGATACAAACGAAATCTTATGATACCCCCGTCGTCGTCGTCGTCCTCATCCTTCTCCGCCATATCTCATCTACATCCTCAGTCAACTGTCACGCACAGGGTCACATTGACTTCGCGACTGCCATCTGACACGTCAATTTGCATCTTCTTCGGCACTGGATCGCCGCTGCCGTGTCATTTATAAAGCTGCCCGCGACTGAGACACCTGTCGGGGATACTGCTCCGCCCTCATCCATCCGAGCTGTGCTCAACAGTTCAGTATCGAACTCAGTTGCTCTTCAGCTTGCCAACCACCATCAACTATCGCTATCGGGAACAAGGTTCGAATTGGCTCTGATATCTACAACGAGCAACGCCACTGCATCACACCAACGCCGATTCTTCATCGTTTGTCGGCCCGTCTGCTCTAAGAGAAGCTTTCCGTCAAACCCAACTGAGACAGGAAGCTAAGACTCATTCCGTATCCGCCAAATTCAATCACAAAACTCGACATACTCGACATACTCGATCTCACTTCGCCCCTCCTCTCTCAACCCTCTACCTCTGTAAATATGGCTCGAAACGATTCGACGGCTCAGGCTGCTGCAGCTGCCGTGGCCGCGAATCCTCTCATGAACGCAGCCAAGCAGGAGCGCATTCTCATCTGGCGCACAGAGGTTGCTTCAGCCCTTTCTCTCCCGACCTCATCTCACTCTTCGGATACCACCACCACTTCCATCGCCAGTCCCTCGGCCGAAGATATGGATGATGCTGGCCCGATCCCCGAAATTGGGTCCCCACTGACTCCATCCTCTTCAAAGGCTCGTGGCTTTTGGAAGCGTATCAGCTGGCGCTTCCGCAAACACAGCCTATCTCTCGGCCCCGATTCTCAGCGCACTTCCATGTATCGCAACGACAGGCCGAAAGCCTTGCTCGAGGGTGCGCCCATCGATGACAATGGTGCCATCGTAGACCGGTATAGCGACGAGGGTGGCGCCAACGGTTTGCGCGAGAAGCAAGAAAGACTCGAACGGGCTGCCAAGTTGCTCAACCAGGGTATCAGCACGAGCAACAATCGCCATGACCAAATTACCACTCCATAGATTGGACCAATAGGAAGCCATCGAGGGTACGCTGCACAACGTGCCATACCTTATTACCAAGGTATTGGACAGCGTGTTTCCGTGGCATATGCGAAGAACAGGAGCAGGGAGCCGTGTCCGGGACATTACGCTCGCCTTGCTACGCAAACCACCACAGCGTGATACCCTACTTATTTACAAGCGAGACGCCTGAGCCCCCACGATAATCGCCTCAAATAATACAAACGGAGGGCTCAGGCCATGTCGACATGTGTCATGATAGCATTGATTCTTCATTAATTCACGTCTTCTACATAGAAATCCACTTGTGCACTTCGGTGACGTATAATCTTGCTGTGTTCTCTCATTACCTCTGCCTTTGAGCGTCCCTCTCAGGGTCCCCTGCAATGACGCTGATGAAAGTTGCCAAGGTCATAGGTCCGTAGTGCGAGAAGTTGTTCCACATCTACATATGGAGCTTCCATCTCGCGCAATGACCCAGCAACTTATTTTGGGATCGCCTCAAATTCGAAAGGAAGGAACAGAAACACGTCGAAGGAAGAGTCGATTTTCTTGTCGCCATTTCATTTCGTCGCTCATTGAACGTGCCGCGTGAATTCATCTGCAGGACGTGAACGTATTTATGGGGTGAAGGAGGGGCTGGTTTTGTTGGGGGAGGGAGTTTTGGGGGAATTGGAATTTGGTGCTTTCAAGTAAAATAACAGTAGAAAACAAGACCATATCTCTTTCTTCTCCAAGAGGAACGGGGGAATTGCTTTGTAAATAAAAAAAAAGCGAGCCGAGGGGGAAAACAAAAG